>JAQGAA010000126.1:0-30881 GCA_034696425.1 Isotoma viridis
AGCCGTTTTCTCGTAGTTCTGGGACTGTTTTAATAACTGTAAGTAAAGATTATTTACTTTTGCTTTCATTATTCTTTTTATATTTAGAATTAGATTATTTTCAGTTCTTTTATCGTTATTTATTATTATTTTCAGGGTCCTAAGTTCTTACGCAAGATTACATTTTCTTCTTAAAACTTACAATTCGTGGATTCAAATTCAAATCAAAATAAATTGTTTCTGAAACATGCCTGTACCGGAATCATCTTATAGCCGACGGTACGGCCGAGAAGATAGCTACAGCAGCTACAGTCGAAGCACCTCAAGTACTGGACTAGGGCGGTCATCATACCTGTCAAGCTACTCTAAATCAAGTTCCTCTCTTCCACCCCGACCTCCAGCCTATGAAATTCGTAAGTATACGGGGGATACTTCAGTTGGGGGAAGTCGCTTTTTGTCTTCATCTGCATCACGTGCCAGGGATTATGGAAGCTCCAGTTATCGCTCTTCCGTTTCTCCAGTCAGGGCTTCAGCGTCTTCTATTCGACGTCAACTGGAAGCCAGTGCCCCAAGCATTGCTGAAAGGATTAAGGCAATGGAGATAGGTGAAGGTGATGATGTACCTATCGCAACTACTACCTCTAGAATCTCTAGATATTCTACATTAAGGTCTCGAGATAACCCTTTAAGTTCTACCAAATCTACATACACTAGTTCTTATAGTCGGGACCGAAGTGGGAGCAAAGAATATGGCAGCTCTCCTTTAACTGGAAGTAGTGCTTTGAGTCGTGGTGACTCAACTAAGTCATCGACTGAGAACCTTCGAAATCGTGCATCCCCAACAAGCTCGACCTCAGCCCCTTTGAGCAGGAGTGGAAGTGGAGGAGGCATGAGGAATGGGATATCATCTCGTTTAGGATCCAATGAGGTAAACTTAACATCCTCTGAATCTGCTACTAGTGCGTCCGATAAGAGTGTTACTGTTGCTACTACTACCACTACTACCAAACCTCTCGCATCTGTTACTGCTACTGTTATTGATGATAACGTTGATGATGAGAATAAGTGTGCTAAAGATGTAGAAAATAATGATTCGGACAGTCTTGGGAGTAGTTGTTCAGCTTCTTCTTCTGTTAGTGTGACTTATCCTGAGACTGGAGTTAATGGTTTGAGCTCCATAAATATGAATGGAAACGATGACAAAAGGTTTCACCCTTCTGTGCAAGTGACCACTGCTAAAGATAAAATGGCTAAAGATAGGAAGTCATTGAAAAGTGTTACTAATACTGATTCTACTGCTAAGGGTACTACTATAGTAGAAATTTCCACGTCATCCCTTAGTACCCCCGTAGGGGATAAAGACAGTAATGGCAATCCAATATCTATGGAAACTCCTATTGTTAAGAAAGATAAGCAGATTGACATTGTTGTCCAAAGTGACAGTAGTAGTAGTAAAAAGTCATATGGTAGCTCTTCACAAGTAAGTCCCAGTGGGGCAAAAGATTCTAGTCGCATAATAAAAAAATGTGAGTCCGACTCAAACGCTAATAATATCCTCCAAGACACCCCTTCCCCCGCCGCTGGTATTGTCACCTGCAACGGGGAAGCTAGTCCAAGGGAAAAGTCACCTTATGAAGCGGTACTTACTTACAAGCCAAAATCTTCAGTAAAAAATTCCTCACCATCCCCCACTAGTACTCGTAAACTTAGCCAAACTCCCAAAGTAATTTATCATACAATACAAGTAGAGGAACCTAAATCAAAAGAGGTTTCCCCCGAACCTGTTAGCTATACTATAACCTCTCGCCCATCACTTGATGGCACAGGACCCAAAATTGAAATCAAATCTTCAACATCAGAAAACGTCACTGCAGATTTCAAAGTTACCTTACCAAAATTAAAGTCTTCTACTACCATTTCCTCCTCTTCTGAAAGTGTCCATAACAACAAAAGCTCAGCTTCCAGCGAAGATGACCTAGAGCAAGTACATAGTAAATCTGGAACTGAAAGTATGAGTAGGAAAGTCCGAGAAAGCTCCCCATCCATCCCCTCTGCTAACATTAAAAAGATCACTGTAACTAAAGACGGAAGATCCCCCACTCCTGAACCGACTAAAAAAGAAGAGGTTAGAGCATCATCGTCCTCGAGAAATTCTTCTCGTGACACTACGCCTACACCAACAACTGTACGAGTAGCATCCAAGTCCAAGTCTCCATCTCCAGTGTCCATCAAAAAAATCACCCCTGATAGAAATACCTCCGTAGCTGCGACTAACGGAGAGGTAGAAAATATCAATGCCTCAGATATGATGGGACCACATTCTAGTAAATATACGTATAACTCAACATCATCACCCCAACGGGACTTAACTTCTAATCGGAATGAACGGGATCGGGAGCGACCTACCCGTTATGCCCATTTGATAACAACCCATACAAGTGATTCCTCCGACAATGTAAGTGCATGAAAGTTGACTCAACTACTGGCCTCTTGTTATACTTGTAAATGCAAAGTCGCTGGGTGTCGGGTGTAGTGCGGTGGCTTGTTAGGGCTCTTATTTTCTGTCGCGATCTCTTATAACATAGGGTTACTTGGTATTCTTCATGAAAATCTAGTACCCCAGTCCCAAGTCTATTATTCAAATAAGTTACTCCTTATGTCTAAACTCTATTATACTGACTTTTATCTTCTTCTGACTCGCAGTTCTCATCTCATCTTATCTATCTTATTTTTGAAAATTTTTGAATGATATATATGTTTAACAGTTTGCTTTTGTGTGTGCTTTTTGGGCTTCCAGCTGATTTTTACGCAAGCTATACAAAACTGAAGCCTTTGCTGAACGCTTTACGCATACAAAAATTTTAAAAATGGTTTCACCTTGAGAAAAAAATAGTTTATAGTATAAACTGTTTACATTTAAATGATGAATTTCTCTATACGTTAGACCCAAATATATCGTTCTACCAGACGTTTTAGAAATGATCATTTTTGACAAGGTTTTTGAAGCCTGATTAAGATCCGCTTTTTTTGTTCCTTGTCAGGTCAGTCAAGCCTGACTTTGAGTGTTAAAAGTCAGAATCAACGTTTAGAATTTATTTACAGTATTTCAAAGCATTCGGGGTCAAATTACTGATTATAAAAATTGATTACCTCAAGATTTTTTGGTTTCAAGTTTCAATAGTCTTAGAAATAGCTTTGACTGTAATACATATTATGCCTGCATTTGCACTAAAAGATATATTAGATGAGCCGTCACTATTTATTACATTAAAGTGCCCGCATAAAAATACCAATTCAAAGAAAAATGAATCTTTTGTATTTTTCACAAAAGTTGGAACATGACCGTTTTGAATCCTGCATATAATTGTTCATCATTTATATAATAGTTTTTTGGCAGTGGGTATTTTTGGTAGAGATTCAGGAAATCACTCAGACCTCTTTGCCAGATTCAATCTCACCAGTAGTAGCATTTGTGTCGTTGTGTTGTTCGACTTGGCCCGTTCGAGTTGCATTCGCATCTATTTTCGTAACAGTTCCTCTTCGAAGCAGAAGTAACAAAATTCTGCATTAAGATATTGTGGTGTTTGGTTTTGGTAACAATATCTAGTCGAGACATTTTAGGTCTCAAAAGTATTCTTATCATCACTTGAAAGAATGCTCTAGTACTTAATACTTGTACAAGTGATAATAGTTTAATTGATCGTCCTTCAAAGTATGGACCATGGGTCGAGGGACAAAGCAGTTAAAACGGAAAAAGTTAGCATCAATTGCCACTGGTCAGTCATTAAGTACATCTGATGCCGAAATCTGTAGTGGTAGTTTTGGTAGAAACCAACGGTCGTTGTCACCCGGGTGGCTACCATCAGACGGGATTTTGCCAACCGCATCTTTAAGTTCAGACTCAGAGTGTCTGACTTCATTTCATGTTGATGGGGATGGTGGTGGTACCACTTATTTCTCCTTGAATGTACTTCATGCGCTTCTAGTGATATTTGTAGGCCTAATTCTTTTTTATGGAGCGGTGTACTGGCTGTCCCAAATTGTGTCCCCATTAGTGCCTCGTTCTTGGAAAAGGTTGTGGGCACGATGCAAAAGATTCAATCCCATAAGTATATCATCTTTAGACTCCTGTCACTATTCCTTGACAAGCCGTCAATGTCTAGAAAGTTTTGACTCAAATACGACTGAGGATAGTAGTAGTTCAACTAAATTACAAAGTTGCCTTCGAGGAGGTGCAAGTAGCATTTTTTTGGGATATCCTTTCACCGCAAAATTTATTAAGGTTTGCAACATCTGTCATTTAAGACATTAGCTTTTGTTTTTCGAAATAATTTTCCAATTTAATGCTTAATGGGGAAAGCAGCATGTTCCTAGTTTAACAAAATGAATAAGTGCAAGTTGGTTCGTCAAAAATTTTCATAGATAAAAAAGCTGTCTTATTTAATTACATTGTGACATGCTTACAGAAAAATTTTCCACAGGAGCAATAATAAAAACTTTTATAATTGAATTATTGAATATTATGCTTCTTTAGTTTAATCTGAAGCAATTTCGGTATCATTTTTGACATTTCTTTTCCTCAATTATTTTTCCATCCACTTTATACCCCTATTATTGTTTTTTGGTTATTTTGGTTCATAAGATTAGTAGTTAAATTTTCAAATTGATTGTGTTTTAATGGCATTAAATCAGGGTTCTAAAATGTCTACTTAAATTTAAGCTACTCTAAATATAGTATTAAATAATAAAACTTGTATTTATAGCTTGAATACATCTCGCATGCAATACAAGGAAAACTAGTGTTGAAAGGAAAAATGAAAATAATGCCGAAATTGCATTTTTACCTTGTGTGGTAGACTGGTAGGTAACTCTAATGAACAAAATCAGTCGAACGCGTGTATTATTAAAATCATAATTCAATAAATTTATAGACACCCAATATGATAGTTCGAGGACAGACAGAGATTCTAATTTACTTATAAAGGTTAATGCTTTTCAAATATATGCTTCGGGGCTACGGCTTACCGACTGGGGATCCCCATCCAGCTTTAGGGTTAAGCCCTCATTAATGCGTCTGTCTGTATCTTTTTAGTTAGAGAATTCGAAGGTCACCCCACGTGCAGAATCCCATACAACCAATGCAGTCCGCTATTGTCTGTGTTAACATGTTAAATTCATTTATGCAAGATTACACTCTGCTGCATACAATTATTAAAATGGTTAAAAAATGTACAGGCAGACCCAGGAGAGCTGAAATTGTATTTTTGCAATGAACCGTCTCATCATTGCATTGTAAAGAAGCCAAAATCTTTGCAATGCTCCTTCTAACCTTATATGGAAAGTCATATCAAAGAATCAAGCTCAAGACAAACTCGAATCGTTTATTCTCTAGGGAAAATTTTAAGTTTGCTGGAGGAAAATAACATGTTTTAATTTAATACATTTTGCAAAATCTTCTATTAAGATAGATATTTCTTGACGCATATGCTATTATTTTATTAATTTGTAATGCAGGGTCATTTAACTCCGTGTATAGAGTTTTCTAGTCCAAAATCTTGTTAATGTTTTGGATAAAAAATACAGTGTGACTGCGTCACAAAAATATTTACTAATAAGTTTACTGATCTTAAAAAATTAAAAACAATTTAAATCTATCAATACTACACTACCCTTGAAGGTAATTCCATTCATAATTTACAAATAACAATAATACAATCTTCGTCGTATTTTTTGTTTTCTTTTGTAAAGGAATGAAGTACCTTGATCCTCAATGTCCTTTACTTATGTTCAAAACATGCGTCAACAAACGTGACTATGACCTAAGACTGAGAATTTTTTAGTATGACTTGAACTTAAATTAAAATAATGTTCTTTGTTACTCCACAGAGTAAACATTAAGAGTAAGAGTGCATGAAAACATTCAGGTAATCCCTGTCTGTTGTGATGTCATAAGTTTGTAAACTCAAAAAATCGTTAAAAATATTATTATAACCTAGTGTAGTCAGTCACTCATTCAAGGGCAAATTTCCATATGGTGTAAAGTCAGGTAGTATACAGTATGTAAAATAGCGTATATGCAAGGTATTAAGCAATGGATATTATAAGCACTTGCCATTCTTGCACATGATATCATCGTGAACAACCTTATCCTTGACCACCTTGACTTGACAGTTTTTCTCCTTCTTCCGAACAGACAATGAGTAAATTGATTAAATTCCTTAGAGGAAGAAATTTTTAAGATGATACAATGTATAGCTTTATATTTTATAGGGAAGGAAGTTATAGATAAATAATACACGATAATATTCTTTTCAGTATTTAAGGATAAAAGCAATTTACCTAAACGGAAACAAACTGCATTTCTATTGACTGCATGTTGTGAAATATTAAGTATTGGAAAATAACTATCTATATAGTGTTTGTTTGCCTATGTGCACTTTTAGAATTACAGGATAAAAAAAATTTCCTTTGAGATGCATAAAAAAAATCTAGTTAGCAATAACTTGAGCAGTATAGGTAATTCATTTACAATACTAGGTTGAAAATGAAAGGAAAAAGGCGTTAAAATAAGAAGAGATTCGAAGGCCAAAATGAAAGTGGAAGTAATATGCAACTTTGCATGTAGGTAGTAGATGGTATAGTTGATTCTTAAAAAGATTTCCATATCATCTACTAGTTTGTTTACTACCTAAGTACTTCCTTCCTTAAAATAAATTAATATATTATTTCTTTACCCCCACGAGCAAAACCAACTTGTTTTCTATAGTTTCCCTTCCAAATGAATTTTAATAGGTACATGAAATATCACAATGATGTATGAAGGAAATAGAATTAATTTAATGCGAAGGACTTGAAGGAGAACAACTTGTTAGTACTTAGTAGTGGTCATCCTAAGTTAGTTATATATGTAATGTCAAATGTTGTTTTGTGACAACCTAACCTACCTTTGCTTTTTAGAATTTGTAGTTAACATTGTAGTAAATAAAGTAATTGTTATGCTACTACCTACATTGGGTGGACCCGATATGCAACAAATATTAATTAGTTTTTACATCCAATGTCTAAGTAAAATTATGTCTTGGGGAAATTGCATTGGTATCAATAGGAGTAATAACATCTTGTTATGATTGAGGAGGTGTAATTCTTAATGTATTAAGTATTCACCCATTCTTAGAATGAATAGGGGTAAATTGTTGTACAAGCTAGTAAGTGGTAGAAGAATTGATAAGACCTTTACCTTCATAATTATAATCCTTTTTATACTATAATGAATGCTTGTCTAATAAGTTCATCCATTCATACACACACTTATTATCCTTTCTAAAATTGAGGGACATATCTTATTATGTTATTATACTCTTAAGTTAATATCTGCAAGATATTGTTTTTTAAATGTAAGGACTACGTGGTAACAACCTGCTGAAAGATGTATGGAATGCATAGATAATGAAAATAACAATAAGAAATGGAAATCCCCTAATAATATTTTCCTGTAATCTACTTTCTGGTTATTCAGATCAGACTTGTAGCTTAATTGCTTCTCCGTGAATAGTTTTTTATAAGATCGTCAATATTATTCGACTGAATGAGTTATTCAGAGAGAAAATGTCTCGTATCTATAGTTAGTATATATAGCTTAAAATAGTATTGGAATAACAATTGAAAATAGATACTCAGAAATACCAAAATCCCATGATTAATTTGTATCAGTAGTCAGCTCAGTCTTACTTTAGAATTCAGAATTGAAACGTCTCCAATTAACTTGCCTTGAAAAGCAAAACGTGAAGGCCAATGTGTTCAAAAAGCTTTTCCAGTTTTGTTTTCCAGTCTACAGTCATTACCAGTTATTTCTGAGTGAATTGAATAAATTTATTTCTTACTTAAACCGTATAAATCAATCAAGAATTTAAGACAACTAGACAAGAGGCTATTTTTATATTTCACTCAGATCTAATAAAAGCCTCTCATTCAAAAGAAAATCCAATCTGTAATAGTTTGAACTAGTTCCATGCAGATTTTAAAATGAAGACAATCGTATAAATTAAATCTTTATCCTGTGCTGTGCATAATAAAAACTTGACATTAGTGCATATAAAACCAATAATTTTGAGTGTCTGTGGAATTGTTCCTATCTGTATCTTTAGGAATGTTGTATGACTTTCAACTTTGATTGTGTGATTAAGTTTGCCTTGTTACGGGGTTTTAAAGTTACAAACCGTTCTAATTTAAAGTGATGGATTGATAGTCAGGAGTGAGTACGTGGCATTGGCATTTACTGATTGGAAAGTTTTCATCTTTAATCCTCCATTCTATTTCTATATATATGGGTTTTTTACGGATCGGATAATAAAATTTCCTTATTGCAATAAGAATCCAACAAACCGAACCGAAATTGAAGGATAATTAAATACATATATGAGTTTCTTCTCAAGTGAGTATCGAAATAAAAAAAAAACAATATTCGGAGTCTTATCTAGTAGTTGTCCATGCCCTACTTTTTTCGGGATGAACTATATTCTATCAATGTTATATGCATGATAATCAGAAGGACACGCACACGTTGTTGATTTATTTACCAATATCACAATTCAGGGTTCACTATTGTTGATTGTGTTGTTAAATTTGTCGATCTTGTGAACATTCTTTACCTCTTTCACCTCAATATTTATTTTGCAAGCTTCAAACCCTTCTTCTCGTAAAGCCAAAACGTAAGGTAGTGTAGTGTTGTAGGGATTGACTTATTGAGTGCAGATTGAGTAATAAGAAACTTCTACCAGTGGGTTATTCCATGATCCATTACTCAAATTTCCAGAGATTAACAAAAAATATCAATCAACAATAATAATCTCCTGGATAACAAAGTTTCTTCACCGTCATCAACCGTGACGTCAAATTGATATTCCTACGTATAGTCAAAATAACATGTATAACCATACATTTTGGGCAGTCTTATAATAAGATAGATTCTAATAAAAAAGAGTTGGGAAAAAACCTTTTATATTCCAAAAGCAAAAAAAGCTGCTACTACTCTAGTAAAGATTTCCAATCTAAAACTAAATTCCTTATAATAAAACATATTGAGATAGGATAGAAATTTTTTATAATGTTATTAAATATTACGGAGGTAAGGCATTTTTTGCAATAATGATGATCATCTGATGACCCATGAGAACGAATCGTGCCTAGCAGACCTTTTATGTCATTATCTCTTACTGCAATCTTTTCCACAGCTAATGTTATTATTTGTATGAAAAGAGCCCATACTGATTCGATGCTACTGATTATTACATGAGAAAGTTATCATTCCATTTATACCATAACATTATATTCCTAACGTAATAATAACTATTGAGTTGAAGTGTATACATTTATGAAAGTTAACTGGAACCTGTTTAATTCAAAGTCAGTCTGGTTCTGGAGCCGGTGAGGTTAGTAACTAAATAGAGTCAGAGTATCATAGTCATGTAAAGTTCAGCAATCTCAGCTATAATATATTTTTTCAAGGCAAACTAAAATAATACTGTAGTTATTTAAGTATTACCAAACATTTAATATTTATTTTACTTTACGTACACCTACGATGCAATTGCAATAGCATAATTAATTAACTAATTCTGTGTACTCTCGTGTATCTATTGATTAATCATTTAAAGAATCTACACCTAGGTTTCTTTTTTAACAAGTGGAAGGAAATCTTTTATCTGTGATTTTTATTAGTTTTATTACGGAATTTTGTACACATTGAAAGTACAATAGTGAAATTCAAAGTTTATCATTTTAGACATTGGGAACAATGGTTAAGTTTTGACTAAAAGTTACTACAACAAACAATTTGTGATTTTTATTATATATATAAAATTGCAAAAACAAGTTTATTTATCTTGAGATAAATTTTATAAGAGTTATTAATTAAGTTGAGTTACTCAACCAAGAATAGTTAAACATTCTAAGTTCATCAATAAACAAGCAGAAAAATGCAGTTGAAAGTTTTGATGATGAATTTCACTTTCTCTCAACCTATCAAAAGAAGAAGGGCAAGTTTTAATATCAGTTGTGCTCAGGAGGCCTTAATTGAGGTATATATTGTATATTGATTAGAATATTTAATTTTTTGGTAGAAAAATAAAACACTTATTGCATATTACAATTAAACATGTAATGTGTTAATAATTTAAAGCTCTTTTGCAAAATGCTAAATTAACTATATGGATACAATTTAATGCATAAGCGTGCAGGGTGCATGTGTTAATTTGATATAGTCTAAAGACGACCCTGCTTTTTTGCCTGCAAACAATATTTCGCATAAATTACTTTATCTATCACTATTTTGTCATATATATCACTGATTATCTCTATTGCTAATTGCTTTGTAAATCATAATTTCTACATTCTTCGCGTTGTTTCGTTATCAAATTGTACCTTTGTTCATTCAAGTGTTTATTACTAACATAATTACTTTGCTTGCGTGGGGCTTTGACTTTGTAGTTATGTAGGTTGCACTTATTTCTATGTAGGTATATTTGTTAGTTATCTTAAGTCTACAAACTTATACAAAATTATAATTTGTTTCAAGTGGCAATCAATCTGATTTTGTAATTTAATATTATCATGCAGCGTTAAATGATTTAATGAGAGAATAAAGTAGTGACTTAATTAGACCATTCATGAGTGACTAGGGTAGTTGGAATTTCCAATGTATATGTTATGCTCGTATAGAGTTTTGGTTTTTTATTTCCATTGGGATACTTTACATACATGAGCACACAATAGTAAGCAAAATTAACATGAAATTTTCCCTAAGTGCTTTTATGACTCTCATCATCAGATCTTCAATCGACCGATATGATGATGAGATATGGGAATGAGACCATACTCCTAAAAAAGTTATTCTAGTGTATAGGGTCTGTTATATTAGCTTAGAGTTTTTTTGGGTATACGCTTTTCATTATTATATGGTCTTCTCTTGACCTTCAAACAGACGTTAAATGATATTTATTTGAGCTGCCAATTATTAAGTGCGGTGTCTGGCGTACGTGTAAGTTTGTCATGCCATTGCCATTTGCCATCGTCCTATTACGATATTATGATTGTGATAATGCTTGCACAAACTAGAGTTAAAAACTTGCAGTTTAATTAAATAATGCAATTTAGTCGGAATGCTCACTCTAAAATTTATTTTCTTTGCGTTCGTAAAGAATTGATGGAAAATGTTTTTCTCCAGGTATATATTTTTTGCGTTTATAATGAAAATCTTCATGTAGCAATAAATGTATAGGGAATAATATTGTTATTTTTAAAGATGCAAGCTTGCATCTTACGAAGATTTTACGAGCTTTTCAAGCTTTAATTATTAATCAAACAATGTAATTTATACTGCTTTGTGTGCTATTGTATAATATTTAAATGGGTAAAATTAAATGTTTGCTGCAATGGAATGCTAAATATGTAAACATAAATGCATTTTTATTAATAACATTCTTCTAAATCATTTCAGGATAGCGATGCATATTCCTCATCCCCTCAGCTCGGAGGAGGTCGATTTAGAGCCAAAGATGGCTTTGAGAAAGCAGGACTTACGGGTCTTAGAAATATTGGAAATACGGTAAGACCAATAGTTTCGCAAACTTTCAATCAAATTGTTCAAAGCATTATTAGAAAATTATGATTTTAATTGATTCCATTTTATTTCTAAAGTGTTTCATGAACACAGTCCTTCAGTGCCTGAGCAACACGAAACCCCTTCTGGAGTATGTGGTGAAAGATAACTATGAGAGTGATATTAACAGAACTACATCAGGCATGAAAGGAGCGTTAATTCGAGGTATTTATCATTTTCATTACATTCCACATTATTATGCTGATACTCAGTAAATGCAACAAGAAGAATACTCAACGTTTTTATTTACATTTACAGCCTTCGGAGAATTAATACACGAGCTATGGAGAGAGCAACGTGTTGTAGATACTTCAGCTTTTAAAGATCAAATTCAAAGATTTGCCCCACGGTTTATGGGCTACAGTCAGCAAGATGCTCAAGAATTTCTGAGATATCTTTTAGAAGGAATGCACGAAGATGTTAATCGAGTGACTGCCAAACCGACTCCTATCCTAACAGATATAGACGACTCTTTAGGGTAATTTAATTTATGTATTTGATCACCTAAAGCATATAAAGCCAAATAACTCTGGAGAATGTTTTCTGACTTCTGTATATTCTATTTTACAGTGATAACGAAAAAGCAGTTGAGGCTTGGAAACGCTACTTACGATATGAAAGTAGTAAAATAGTAGACATGTTTGTTGGTCAGTTCAAGTCGACATTGAAATGTACAGTTTGCGGGCATTGCTCAGTAACATTTGACCCATTTTGGGATCTTTCTCTACCCATCCCGTCCCGCGCTTCCAATACAAAGTTACTAAATTGTTTTGAGCTGTTCGCCAAAGAGGAAGTCTTAGATGGGGATGAGAAACCAACTTGTGCCAAGTGTCAGTGTCGAAGAAAATGCACAAAAAGTTTAGCAATTCAAAAATTCCCCAAGATCCTTGTTATTCACCTTAAACGCTTCTCCCTGGCAGAGAGGTATCGGGGAAAGTTAAGTACATTAGTAGATTACCCATTGAATGGACTCGATTTAACACCATTTGCAGCCACGAGGGGACAAGGATGTTTTTACAATTTATATGGAGTAGCTAATCATTCGGGCTCAACTTATTCTGGTCATTACATTGCTTATTGTAAACACCCATACAATGGAGAATGGCATTGTTATAATGATTCACGGTAAGTTTTAATTTTAAAACATATTCCCCTTGAATATCTTTAAAGATATGGATTTGACCTAACTATAACTATTAAATTATTGCAGAGTCTCACCAATTAGCACTCATAGCGTCGTATCAAGTGAAGGATACGTACTTTTCTACGAACAAGCTGGCCAATCCTCATTACTGTGACGTGAAAATACCTGAAACGTTAAATTAGTGTTCAAGACCTGGAAATATTTAAATCGGACCCTACGAAAAACCGACGGGGAAAAGACAATACATTCACTGATGAAAGCTTCAAAAGAAAACTTGTACAGAAAATTGTGTTTTTACCGATTCACTTAAATTATTGGGGCACCCTTTTAGCTTGATATGTATCCCCTTTAAAATCTTCGGTTAAAGTTCGAATGTATCATTCTAAATTCAACGAATAACATTTTTGTCCGATTGCATGAGTTTAAAAATAATTTTTTATCGAAGGCTTGAACAAACACTAAGTCACAACTTTAAGGTTATCGTAATGAAGAGTCCGGTGGTGTTCTGCAGAGCTAAGGCTACGATTTTTTTGATGTTTTGTAAAATAATTGAGAATTGATATGGTGCGAAATCATTATTATAAATGTACTGGGTGCTAAGGAGTTAATTCCGTAACCCAAGATATTAAAATGTGTGTACATTGTATTTCATAGAATTTTCAATCCTAAGGACACATACGGTAAAATACTGGTCTCACTGTTAAAAAATGATAATGAATTGATGACTTGACTGATGAATTTTTTATCATCAGCATTTCTTTGACTTTGTGAATATTTTTAAACTGATCTTTTGTTATTTGTTGTAAACGATTACTTTATTCTAATTACTTTATAGCGCTGGCGTATTATACAATACGGTCAATCACGTTGTGTAAAAAGAACGTTTGTTCGTAATTCAAATATCTAAGTCATTGAATATGTTCACCTCAGTAACCTAATGAGTAAGAATAGTTACAAAAAGGAATTCAAGATCAGGCTACTTTCAGCCTTTCTGAAAGGCTTTTATTAAACTCTTAGTTTTTAACTTTCGTAAAGAATGAAATACATTATCGAATTTTTATTATGATTTTCAGAATTTATTATGAAAAACCCACAAGGTGATTTCGGTCTTGATAAAAAAAGTAAATCCTTCCTTAGATAAAATTCACCCCTGCACATAGCATTATTAAATCATGCACTAAACTAAATAGGAAGGTTTATAAATTTGTATATTAATTTTAAGTTTGTTAGTTAATTGCTGATCCTCCTAATAAATTTTATAACACTGCACTGCCTCGAATGGCAAAATTTCGAAAAGAAATGCAATCCTTTGATTAAATAATTACAGAGTTTCTTCCTTAAGGTAACACCGGGGTGAATGGAAGACTGAGTACTAAAGTATAATGTTAATGAATTAGAGAAAAGTGATCACTGTTATACCTTGTATTGTAAGAATACCCAAATGATGTGTAAATTATTCTATACATACGACAAAGAAAAAAATAATTTAAAACTTATACCAATATATACTACCTATTGTCAATTGTTCATGTTGCTGGTAAAGGATAAATGGATATATTTAATTCGCACTGTTTGAAAGATTAATTGTTGTGACATCTAATTCATATATAAATATAAAAAACCTATGTACTGCAGTTAACCACCTATTCAATTTTTAAATGTATACAGAGCTTTATGAATCATAATGATAATATATTCAACAAAGCGATTATACTAATGAATGGGAAATGAGAAAAATATTAAAATGAAACCTTTTAGTAGAGTATTTTAAAAGTTTTTTGAACTCATTTATTACAATTCATATAGATTCATTCACTAACATCGCATCAACGGTACATTAAAATCAATTAAAGCAGCTATAGATTTCAGTTTCGGTAAAGTTTAAATAAAAATGTTTGATTGTTTGTAAAGCACATTTTTAGGAAGTAATGAAAAACGTGAGGTGATAAGATGAGAGATGTAGAAATCGAGGCTTAAAATCTTGAAGATTAAAATTATATAATGTTTATCAATCTTGATTTTGATTATGATTGTAAGCGCAATGCATTTAAAAGTCATTGCATAATCATCCGAGCTCCAGCAAACAGGGGAATTAAAGTTAAGGCGGACATGTGATAATAAGCCGATGATGATCCTGATAATGCTCGTGTGTTATAGTGATGAACAGAGGCACATTTTTTATTAACAGGTTTTACATACGGTTTGTATACTGGATAAGAGACTGAGTAATCCTATAGGATAAAATTTTAAATTAGGTAAAATTTAAAACAGTTTTTGGAAATTTGGGCTCTTTGGAATATTGAGATTTTGATATACCTTAAGTGGAATCCGCTTGAAACTGTGGCCCGTACAGAATGTATCGTATTTTCCATTCCACCATTGTTTCCATACTTTCTTAGTAAGGGCATTATTATTACTCTTCCAAGGTAAAGCCTCAACAAATTCTCCAACAGTTTTACGAGTGCCATACGAAGGTGAGGCAACTTCTAATAAATCAAAAATGTATTTCGGTTGTCCATCTGAACTATTTTTCAATATGTATGCATCGTCTCCAGGGTCATACAATTGGTTATCTCTGTCATGTAATAATTTAGTTCCATTAACAATCCCATACAAATACAAAACAGAAAAACAAAAAACGAAGTAAGTAATACAAGATCTTGAATATTAAGTAGGTATGTATTCTTTTCACCTTGGTTTGTATGGAAGTTGAACTCGATCAAGTACATCTTGGCCTTCGACTTTCTGGATGCCAAGGGCATCAAAGAAATTATCAAAGTTGTACTGGGTTTTGCACAAGGCGAGTTCAACTCTTGGGTAAAAGTAAACATAACCTTGACACATTTCATCTCTTGTACTTGTTCCTCCCTATATTGAGGTAAAATCAAAGCTTAGAGTCAATGATACATATATACCTTAGACCTTAGATAAGTTATTTATGTTACTGAAAATATACAATGAAATTATCTTACATAAGTGATTTTTGATCTATCAGTTGTATCAAAGTCACATTCTGTTAAAAGAATATCTCCTGGTAAGATTTTCCTTGCAGGAGATACAAGTCGGCTTTGTTGGTAATTGAAATCGTAGTGGTCATCCTTACAAATAATTCACACATTTTTTAGACAAACTGAATACAGAGAGAGTAGCTTTTTTCATTGATTAAAATTGGCATTTGTTTTGTTACCTGAGCTATTGGGGCCAGTTCAACACCATTACGAATGTGTTTTATGATCATTTTTCGAGCGGTCAGATGAGCATGTAGAGTAGCATGAGTTACAGTTACACCTATATGCATTATGCATTTAAAAAATCTTATTTTTAAAGTAATTATTTTACACTTGAATCAGTTTCTGTTTGAAAGTTAACAGACCTTCAGGGGGAATTGTTTTCTCAGTACACTCGGAAGTACAATAGGCCATATTTTTAAATCCATTAATACCAGGTGGGATTAAGTGGAATCCGTGAGAAAATCTGGTATGAATTGTTACAGCACCAATGTCATTCTGCCTTGGCTTATCAGTAACGAAAATTCGGACCCCGGAACTGTCTTCGACTATATAGTTTCGCATAAAAATATAATGCAAATTTTAATTTACTTGTAATTTAGCTGGATAATATTAATTTGTTTATTTTTGCTTTTATACAGTTACTGAAATAATCGTTCATTCATCATAAGTAACTTACACTCAATCAGTTTTGGATTATCATAATGAATTTCAAGCATGAAGTATGTTGTTCCATTGTTGTTTTCACCTTTGGAAATATAATAGTAAGTCAAATTAGATTCCATTCAGACAAAAAAATTTAGTAGGATTTGAAGTAAGTATCAATTAATTTGAAACAGCTTACCTAATGGAATTCCACCTTCTTCTGGAAGCATAAGCCCTTCTGCACCAGCTACCCATACAAAAGGAACAGTCATACAATACTGACCCCACTCCGGAGGCATATTTTGGTGATAGCAGTGGCCTGCAGGATGATCCAAATATTTCTCAAAAACACTTTCTGCTGTTCCGTGATGTGAAGGAACGTTACATTCAAAGAAATTGATATGATGAACCCATTGCTTGTTAGCTTCTTCGATAAGGGTACGGAACTATCGGACAACATTAGAAAATGAATCGAATATCTCATCTATTTCACTACAAGTTTGCACCACCCAAAATGATTCTTACCCCAACAATCTGGTGTTTAACACCGGAAGCGACATGTGGGGACTTAACAATTTTACAATAGTATGTTGTATCAGAGTCACTAGGAACAGTCATCCGAGGCATTCTCACATCCCAGTGCAATATATGAGGATCGTGTAATAACTCATCATCTGGAAACCTTTGCAGATGCGTCTTAACTTTCAAAAATATACTTTTAACCCCACGAAGGTCTGGACCATGATAATGAGGTTGGAACCTTCTTTCGCCCAGGATAGGATCATTAGGATTTGTTGCCCAAATTAATCGAATTGTGTCATCCTATAGTAGACATTTATGTATTCATTCCTTTGTCGAAGAAATCATAAAGCAATATTGAATAGCTTAATACTTACAGTAATTTCAAAGTCGTGTTTGTTATCGCAAGTGTTCCATGGGCGACTGAAGCGTATTGTAGTACCATACTCATTTTCTTCAGCCCAAAGAAGTTCGTAATTACTTACTTCATCTTCTAAAGGTGCAGAATTTCCAACAGCATAGAGATCCTTTTAAAATTGATTGAAAATATACAATAAAAAAGCTATGTAAATAAATTGTATATTATTGTATAGTACTGCATGTATATCAACAACAATAGTAGGGTTTCAGGTTCTAGTTTTACAAGCATGGATATTGGTTTTGTCTATAATTCATTCTAAAAATTCATATTATAAAGTTTTGATTTAAATCTGTAACAAAAGCACCTTATGCATTTCATTGATACAGAGCCCGAATTAAAGACTCATAAAGGGATATTTTACTAATTAACAATAAAAGCTTGCCATGATCAATTACGATATGCCTTGCTTAAAAATACATGCCATACTAGATATTCCTCAAATATTATTAATTTGATTTTAGAATTTTAGTATATGATTTCACACCGTTTTATTTCTCAGTCCTTGAAAGAACATTTCATTCAGTTTCCTAATCCAAATGAGTAGTTAATGAACTACATTGAATATTTAGAAGTCAAAAGCAGAACAGAACACTTATGGCAATGAGTCATTTAACCTAATCAGTTGACTTCAAATTTTTAATACGATCAAGCGGATTGAAATTAAAATAAATATTCAAACTCTTCCTAAGACTGATTAAAAAGCTGTTAGCACGCAACAAAGCTGATGAAAAATTGAAGATCGTAAGAATGAAATTATTTAGAACTCGATAGCAAACACAGAAAAATGATTGCACCCTCAAATATTTAATTGAATTAAAGCCTGATCTAGAGCTAGTCCTCTCAACAATGTTTAATTTCTATTAAAACATTAAAAAGTACATAATAAAACAAAACAAAGTTCAGAATTGGGTAATAAAACTTACTTTGATATGTGCTTGTCCTTGAGCATCTACCCAACCCATGACAATATCACTACCTCTCATAGCTCCATTCGGAGAAAACCCAATTGCCACATATCCTTTGGTAGGAGCACTTATTTCCATTATTAACTTATCAGAATCTTCATTATTGAACCGGACTTCAAACTTGTCATCAAGTGGAATATCACGAGTCCAAACAATTGGGTCTTTCTTTCCATAAGTTATAGTTGCTTCATTGTAAATAATTTGAAAAATTACGAGCGTTATAAATAGAACGCTCTTCATAATGGCGATATCATTAAGACTTGTAACAGGCTTAAGAGTTTATCAACTCGCTGTCCTCTGAGATCAACTGACGCTCAGAAACTGCGGTACGAATATGATAAAGGACGTGTGAGACTATGATTCCGAGGGCACAAAGTCACTATCTCTATTCTTAACCCTAAAGCCAAACGATAAGAAGCTGTATCATAAAAAACTCTGAATAGCAATAGTTTTGCTGATGAGAAAAAATCTATTAAAAACACGCCAATGCACTTTATGTAATAATCAGTAAATCGGTACCTAAATGTTATAAACCTACATGAATACCTAACTTATTGTTATTACAGCTTAGTGAGACAATCGAATGTGAAAACTAAAACTCGTTTTTAGGTTTTAGGAAGTCAAAGGCATACAAAGGGTGGTTAAAATAATCATCCAGATGTCCAGCAAAACTGGTTTACTCACGCAAAATTTTTAATTAAGTGTAGAACCCTGGTATTTTTGCACGAGTAAGAAAAATACAATAGGTATAGTTCTCACGATAAAATGGTCTTGCCTCTCATTAAAATTTTACTGCCTATTCAGATTTTAAAGTGAATCTCACTAAATTAAAATTACACTATAAAATGATCAACTTTATTTTCTGATAATCAAATTATACAACTTGTTGGAAGGTTTATAATTATAGTAGTGTCAATCCCTCAGATGGTCTTGAATATAATTTAATGAATGCCTCTTTTTAAAGTTAGTTAGAGTTAATCTTTATTACAAAATTCATGTGATTTTTAAATTAATTAAAGTTAAAGTTATCGCAATTTCAAGCATACGGTTAAAGTAGAATATAAGAATTATTTTTACCTTCCATGTTAGCTATGGAATTATACAAGCTGTCTTAATTTAGCAGTTAATGGCATTTATTGGTACTAAAATGGTTAAAGGTTAGCCGGTTAACATTCTTAAAATATAATGTGAGTAAGCCAGACACTGACTATGGCAGTGACCGTGACCCAATGAACTTTTTATCATTACTTTGCAAAAAATCCTTAAATAATATAATTATTAATTCTAAATTAGTGTATTTTCCATAAAAAGTATAAAATATAGGCTGCTTATTTGTTTCACGACTATTCATTGTACATGTCATAATAAATAAGTTATACAAAATATGTTGCAACGTTTTAAAGGAATATTTTTCACATCATTTATAAATATTTGAAACATTAAAAAAAATTAGCTATCTATTAAAAAGTAATTATTACGATTTGGGGTAGGGACTTGAAATAACTTTACATAATGAATCCTATAAAAAAATAATATTTTAACATATAAAATCATAAATAAATATCCATTTCAAAAACTGAGTAATGTCCATTTTTTTAATTGTATGTATTTACAACTTAAATTATTTAGGCATTTTTTGTAGAAACATTATTCCTTTTTATGCACCAAAGCTTTCAGCAGGTTTATTCAGGAGGTTTAGTCGAAGCCAAGTATTGTATACTTAATTTTTGACATGCTGCAAAAACAGTGCATGATTTCGGACACCAATACCAGATGCTACGCGATATCTAGGCTATAAATATGGTTATGCAGCTGCAAAACAGTAAAAGCTCTTCGACTACTGATAATAAATTTGCATAAGGACGATGACAAATTCTGAGACTCGAAACAAAAACTCTAAACAAGTTTGACGCTCCATATTAAAGTATCTTCCACACCTGAAGTCCAATAACCTGCATGATTTTATTCGGTACCAGTACAATTCGTAGGACTGCTTGCCTTTCGGAATGTATCTTAATCCTTCCATCCAGCTATCTATAAATGAATCAGAACGATGATCCAGGTTTCCCATAGCAGGGAAAAACGTAAGCATTCTCAAAATGAATAGTGCCATTAGAAGTGAATACAACGTGACCCCTCCAGGATCCATTGACGAAAAGAACTGAATAGCATTAAACCCTTGAATAGTCAACATAATCAAGTAAACGAATTGGTGACCTGGAATCATTCGACCAAAGCTATGATTATACGCTTCAATCAAAGACTCTACTCGTAAATATCCCTCAAGCCCGTATTCAATATCAACAAGATTTTGAATGACACGGCTCATCTCGGTTTTTGGGAAAAAATCATGAAGGTCCTCAGTTCCTTGAAAAAGTGCACTTTCTTGTCGGTTACTTTTTTCTAAAAGTGCACTTCTAACTTCTCTTTCACCGCTTTTGAATACTCCTTCAGCATTAGGAGACTTATGAATGAGATCAAGAATAGGAATGTGATCACAAGTCCATCTTGTCATTACAACTCCTCCTTTGTAGCTCAGCGTCTCCAAGATGTGACCAACAGAACTGGACATGACGGTTGTGAGTACCTCAATTTCATAGACATTACTCCAAATAATCATGTAAATCCAGAGTTGATAGACAACTAATTAAAAAATAGAAAACAAGCTTTCACTATTTTTTCAACAGTGACAAAGTAGCATTATTTGGCATAACGAAAATATCCTATAGCTCTGCTATTTTGTGTAAAAATTAATTTACCACTGATGTTTCTGAGGATATCTGAGTCGTCTGGCGATAGGCAGGAGATATATGCTGAAAATTTAGGGGAAACGTAAGTATGAGTTCCAACTGCTATGGCTCCTACTATTCCCAAGATAATGTAATATCTGGAAATAAATTGAAATCTTTCTTTCTGACGGAAATGGCATGTTGAAAGAGTTGGAGTAGGTCCTTTTTTGCCTATTCCTAGACCTCGGAATGAAGACCCTTTTTGCAATTTAAAACAAATCTTAATTGAAAAATTTGGGAATAAAACTATCAAAACTCAAATATTAAATGATTTGCATTGCAAATAATGATATTATAAAATTTTCACCAATTATTCGACGTTCTAATTGACACCATTCATTTACAACTGCAGCGAAATGATTTTCGTCACCCATAGACTTAAGCATATTTGATATAGGTAGAGCAGCTAAAAGAAACCATGTAATCTGACCAATTATCATACTGGCACCTACATCATCGATGAAAATACAAAGTAATTGAAATCCTTGAAAGAACAGATGGAACGTGGCAAGTGCAAAGTTAATGTAATAAAGCCACAAAAAAGGCCCTTCGTCACAAAGTGTTAATCGAGATGCCCGACTATCCAAATTGTAAGGAAATGCTCCGAGATTTCTTAATAGATTGAAGTAGAAGCTGTATGAT
This sequence comes from Isotoma viridis, assembly GCA_034696425.1. Taxonomy (NCBI): domain Eukaryota; kingdom Metazoa; phylum Arthropoda; class Collembola; order Entomobryomorpha; family Isotomidae; genus Isotoma; species Isotoma viridis. The sequence goes on from JAQGAA010000126.1 coordinate 21,769, forward strand.
CCAAAATTATCGTCTTCCATTGTTGTTTTGTAATTTTTACAATTGAAATTCCCAATCCCAATACTAAGTTGGAAATTATGAGTGAAGCTCGTATTTGTTTTTATAAGTTCACAGACTTTCAAAAGCGGAATGAAACTTCAAAACCTACTTTGAATTCAAATTATATTTCTTCAGTTCTGTTAGAAACGCCCCCATTACCATTAGTGAGCATTATTATTCAGGAAGACATTATTCAATTCTGCATTTGATTTTTTTATAAGAATCGATTTAATTATCATGGGGATGTTATGTGTAAACGATTACTTGTTGTGGCTATTGTGACCTAAAATTGTGTATTGAATTGATGCACGCTGTGCGTGTGTTCTTATAGTCAAAAAATCCTCTTTTGTGTATAAATAAATTAAATGCCTTCTTGAATCTCATTTAAAACCACACTCTAAAATCTAGAGTTACACTTGGCTTCTATGAATAATAAAAACATCTCCACATGCTATTTGACCACCATGTCCTTATAAGCCCGTTGTATAACATTATAACTGATTAAGTGGTTTAATTAAAAAATTAATTCAAGACAAGAGGTCAAAGGAAAAATTTCTTGGACTTTTGAAGTTTAAATCCTAAACAAACACGCAATCAGAAGATACGACTAAAATATTCCGTTAAAACCTCAGAGAAGGAAATTACAGCTATGCGTTATGCGAAAACTTCACGAAACTTTATTACGTTGCAAGTATTTGAATTATTAGTTTGGAATTTAATACAAGAATTTTTTTTAAAGCGGATGGGTTTATGCATTTTTCAACAATCGGAATGATTTTTCAGGTGTTAGGAAGATAAATAATTGACACTGTGGGCTTTGCTACATATCTTTTTTTCTTAATGTTTGTACTTCAATTCAATAAGAAATGTTGGTGATATAAGTTTCTGAACTAAAAAAGGAAACAAGATACACCAGACAGTTTTGTGTGGTTAGACCCTTTTTAAAACTTTCATGCATAATAACCATCTCTTACAGTAACTTCATATAAGTTGCTATTGCTAAAATAATTTATTTTGATAAGAATGATCTGATTCGAATTCAATGTGGTTATTTCAATTTCCAGGTTTATTTCTTCCATTTATGGTTCGATTTGAATCAGAATAACTATCATGTTTACCAAATTTAAAGCCCTTTCCAAAAATACAGGTATTCAAGCTTTCTTTTTCGGAAAATACTAAATAAAGATTTCTTATACCTTCTTCTTCTACTTTGTACGTTTAGCCACCCTAAAAATATGGTTTAAAAGATGCCCAAATACTTCTGAAATTAATTAGGAGACTGCCACAAATAATAAATCGAAAGATTTATATTTAATACAACAGGATTTCTTTCAGTAAGTAATCCAGTTTCCAAATCAATGTGTTTTTAGTTTATGAGGGCTTTGTCATGTTTTTTCGGACATAACGACCAGCGAAAAAATAGGCGTTTGAAGCCACACGTCCAAGCAAATAAACAAAAGCTAAATGTACTTTTGAATTCTACAACTTGCACCTTGCTTAAAAAACACCTTCCTTGATCCCAATTTTTCAATTTACTGCATGGAGAGGGACAAGTCAAGTTTAACATGAATCTTTTAATATATGACGGAGAATTATCTGGTGGTCTCAAAATTTTGCCAATTTATTTTAAAAAAGTTGACAGATGGAAAATTCAGGAAATTGTCACCCCAAAAAGATGTCCTCGAATACATTTTTTCATTTTTTTAAAGATCATATAATGCACAATGGATTAAGAAGATCAAACACGACAAAATGTTGCAATTGAGGACAATTATTCATTATCATTATAATTCTTATGATTCTAAAAATGCAATAATTCATAAATATTGTTGAGCACATGTAGCATTCTAGCATTCGGCAAAGCAGCAAGTATGATCATTTAGATAGAAATAGAACGTACAAGTGCAACAATTACCGAACCCCATGAAGCTTCCTTGCACTGCACTCTGCAGTACTCACTCTTGCATGTTGCATGCATGCAAATAAAAAAACAATGCAAAAAATGAAGAAAACAAAGTTTCATGCTGGTTTTTTTTTGGCGTACTTCTCATTGAAAAGACAAGATGATGATGATCTGAATAGCGAGGGAAGGTTGATCAATGATCAAGTAGCCTATCTACTAAGTCAGAGTAATTTTCAGTGAGCCTCAATAACGGAGCACTTATTGAGGATTTTTCTTCATCTAATTCATCTAAATATTTACTATTTCGAAAAATCATCGCGGGAAATGTCATAAAAATATCACTTGTGACATTTTTATTTCTATAACGAAAGAATTTTTAAAACTTGTGTTGAGATTTCTTCAAGAAAAACTTCAGACCACAGACACTCTTCGCTTTTTTTACAAACAATTGTGAATTGTGAAACATTTTTACAAAAAGATTACCTGACATCTGATTAACTCGATAAGACCATAACACATACATACATAAGTTAACTGCAAACTGAACTGTCAATCATCCCCAGTCTGCAGTCACAGGTCACCTGAACTGAAACTGAACGTTCAACATTTTGACATTTCGCAATCATTTGTTGATTGTGTATTGATTGAGGATATTAGTTTAGCACGTATGTGGCAACGGCAAGTATGAACTGAACTTGATACATGAAGTCTAGTAGTGTGCAATACACAATACACAATAGGTTTTTGGGTATGTGGTGTGGAATAAATAAAATACACAAAAGAAGACTAGAAACTTGAAACGTAACTTCAAACTCAGGCCTTGAAACTCTTGAAATCCGAAAAAGGTCTGACAGAGAGACGAACGTTAACACAAAAATATAAACAGATGGCTGACTCCTCATTCAATATACAAAACTATTTCAAAAGGGGGAAAACGGTTGTTCTGACGCTAAGGCAAGGCGATCCTGATGAAGGTAGTTTGTCTTTCTTTACTGTTAAAAAATGAAATGCATATAATGCTTACATAATTTATGATTCATTATTATTCAAAATCTTAATGTATAATATTCAATATTTGTTTGTTTCAATATTTACAAAAATTGTAGTTCGCCAGTGGTCAGATAAAGATACCAGCCAGCTTTTATCATTGATGGCCGCAAGCCTGCCTGAATTCCGAAGCCAAAGACGAAGAAAAAAAGAAGTTTGGGGAGATGTATCGAATAAGCTTAGTGGAGAAGGCTATTTTTGGAGTCCTGAAGACTGTAGAAAGAAATGGAGTAATATGGTCAGAACCTTTAAAGGAATTCATGAGCAGAAATCAGATCCTACGTACAGTAGCAAAAGAATTAAATGGCCCTTCTTTGATTACATGAACGAGTTGTTTACAACAGACGGCGCAGAAAGTCTTCCAGAGGCAGCTAATGTAATTCAGCTTTTAAATACACCCGTGCAACCACGGTCATCTCCAACGACGGTATTATCTTCGAAAAATGAACACGAAGGACAAACTTTAGACCTTACAGGATTGACTTCCAGTGCAACTGTTGCAATATCAGAATCTCAAGATTCTCTTGGAGTTAGAGGAGACCTACCTGCAATCGTAAATGGCAATTCTGGTGACCGACATATAAGTCTTGAAGACAATTTGGGACATTCGACTATTGCGTCTAGCTTAATTAAACCGTCTACTTCTCAATCTTCAACGAGTTTAATGACTCAAGAACATATGATACAGAATAGCAGTGATATTGAAAAAACTAGCAATGAAACTTCTCAAACGCAGCGTAATATTTCTAAACTACCACTAAAAACATTTGTAAAACCTGGTGTTGGTGTGACTGGTAAAAGAAAAAAAACGATAGCCAGACCAAAGGGCTCGACAGAAGCTGATATAACAACACCAGATGGTATATTGGAGAAATTTATATCTATAACTAAAGCTCAGAATGAAAAAATAATTGAACAAATGAGCTCATTTCAAGACACTGCGTTACGAGTTATGCAGGAGAGAAATAATGTTTTGAAGCGACTTTGTACCGTTTTGGAAGTTCAACCTTCGTCATCAGGGAACAATATTAGTAATATTTATAACACATCATCTGTCAGAAGTCCTCATGAGACAGATACTTCTGGACCTAATCATAATCATAACCAACATCTTCATCAGCAGATTTCTTCTTCTATCAATCGAAATTCTACTATATCATCTTATCAATTTGGCAGTGGTGCCTCGGTAACAACCTTAGCTTCAGCAACAAGTAACAGTGGGACAATAACTATGGGAAATCTCAGTGAAGCAATGATAGCAGACGGTGTTGCAGTAGTAGATACCGACTCTTTGCAAACGATAATGTCACAAGATAGCTCGGGCAACATAGCGTTTCATTTAGATGTACCATCAGACAGTGACACTAGGATATCTGCTGATGCCAAAAGCCTTCGTCTAGAAAATATTCCATCTGACGTTAATTTATCAGCATTTTCTGCAACTCTGCATCCCACACTTGTATCGGTTGTTTCTGCAAAAAAACCTCGATCCAGTCTAAGCAAATCGGTTTCCGTTCCCCTTCACACTGTTAACCGAAAAATTGCGCCCAGAAAGTAAATTGACTTCTTTCATCCTATTTGACTACTATAATAATGCGAAATGAAATATCTTTTTTAATGGAATTCCGAAAATCCAATAGAATTTTGCAATATTTGTACATGTCACTTTGTCACATGTAATTGATGTATCAGAATTTTATTTAAACGTTTTTACTTTAATACTATTTATACCAAAAATACAAAACCTTATTCGTATTAAAAGTTGTGATTGATTACCAAATAACGCAATAATTCTAGCAATTCATTGTGATATAGTATTAACAGTTATTACAACTATACGACAGTAAGGTAGACGCATACCATTTTTAAACTTGTATGAAAATAATAATTGACGAGAGTTTGACTACGTGTCAATTTTCTTCAGGTTTCAGTAACACTTTCTGATGTAATTATCAAATGAGTTCCGTCTTCAGCATCAGAACTAGAACGTACACCCTGGCCTGCTTCAACAGGTTTTACTCCCGGAGGAAGTATTTCAATAGTTTGAATAACATTATTATGAGTAAAGGTAATCTTTCTCAAGTTATCACCACGAGTTGCCAAAAGCTGTAAAATAGGTTGCTGAAGTTCTGGTGGAAGAATGATTTGATTCTGGTCTTCATCGCGTAACTCGATATTATTCCCCGAAGATTGTATGGTACTCACTGGAATCAAGAAAGTTTGTTCTCCTTGATCTTCTATCTGATTGATTTCAACATTCCCTAATCTCACCATTCTTTGGATATCTGAAGTTGATTGAAGAGGTACTGCATTTGATTCAGGCAAAATTTCTTCTGTGTTCTTAATCGGCTTTTTCTCACCTACTTTAATATCTTTATTTCCCTTTCTAGATTTAATCTGTCGTCTATCAACTATTCTGCCTTCACCATGAGCTTTTTCTTCCGGCTGAACAATTTCTAAAACGATGGGTGCAGGATTGGATAACTTTCTTTGAGCATCAAGGAACATCATTTGAGCGAGAGATTGATCCTGTTTCATTTGAATTGAGTCGATGAGACATCCATATTGAGCTATGCACTGTGTAATGTCCGAAGTTTCACTCACTTCTTCAATTATGACTTTTTTAATCATCGAAAGCAATTCGATGTTACTACTAATGTTGGCGTTACGCTTTCTGCGATTGGCACCATGCTCGTTTGCAGATACGCTCATCTTCTGTTCTAGGTGTGGTGTAATCAATATTTTTGTTTTACTAGGCCTTAAGTCCTATGAGCTTGATTTGGTGTTCTAACTTGTTGAGTTACTGGTTGGCTGGAGAAGATTAATACACCACTGGATGCAGCTAAGAAAGACAAAGAAATTGAAACGAAATAATGTTAAAGATAGAAGAGACTGCGTTTACGGATTACGGAATTGGTTTTGCATACTGTCTGTGAAACTGGAACCAAATTAGACCAACGAAGTCTTGAAGTTTCGGAGTTGGTGAATCTCACGTCTCGATCCTGTACTGAAAATACAAGAAATCAATCCAATGGCATAAGTTTCGTCACAGCCTAAGCTAAACTAACTAACCCAAACCCAACCTACTGTACAAGGAAGTTAAATTAATTACGATCTCGATTCTCGACATTCTCGATTTAATCCAACCACAACAGAGAAACTGAACTGAATAATGTTTAGCACTAGTAAACATGGACATTCCAAAAATCAAGACATGCAATAGGAAGCAGGAGATAACAGATAAGGATTGCAAAATTGGAGTTTCGTAAATCAACAATATATTTGCCATTTGTGTTTGTTTTGTGTTGTAGTCTTGTAGTAGACAAGTTTTATTCTTTCATCTAGCCTAAACAACTCATTTATTTCGGATCAAAAAACTTCCTATGTCCTTCAAGCTCGGACTAATTTAGTTATAAGTTTCACATTTGAAAAAGGAGTGCCTTCACTCACCATTACAGTTAACAATGTAGTAGTTCAAAAGTGCAGATTTCCAGAGCGACTTGACCGAAAATAAGAATTATTATACGGAGGAACGGAAAAATAGTATAAGATTCATTGGCGCCAGACCAGAAGAAGATCTCTGAGTTCTGACAATCAGCCGTCAGCAAAAAATATTATTAATTAAACCTTGGACAACTTGAACTATTTACCTCTAGTGTGTGTGAGAGTGAGAGATAATTTATTTATTTAAATTAACTTTAATTCAGATCAGTATTGAGTGTGTTTGCCAGACTTCATTCATGTGATGTGAGTCTAAAGTAGATTGAGTAGATCAACAGGAAAGGGGCACATCCCTCTTCCTTTTCGTATTATATTATAAAAATGAAAATGAAATTATATCAATCAATTCAGCCAACTGATTGTAATTTTTTTTACCAATTTATAGTTGTTTTTTAAACAATCAAAAATGAAAGAAGAAACGAAGTTGATATTCAATTTGAAATTATGTGATTAAACTTTATCTGTCATCCAGGTGCAGGCATAGTGTTGTAGATTACAGAATACTAGTGAATAGAATCAAATGTAAAGTTTTGAAGGGTGAAAGGTTTAGATTTCTACAAGGCAGAGAGACAGTGTCAATCAATGTGCAGTTGATATTAAATTAAAACTACAAAATATCTATCCCTCAAACTTCGGTGATTTTGATCTCAAATAAAAATTTAATTTCGTTTTAATCTTTTGAGCCTTCATCAGCCTTATATGTACCCACCAACCACACCGTACCAATTATTGATGCAAGTATTCGAAAAACAGACTATTTATTCACATTTTTGATTAACTTGACACATTTGAAGTTTAAGTTAAAATTGAGAAGTCTAGTACAACTTGGATGAAGTTGGAAGTATGATTGAGTGCATATCTGTAATAAACGAATGTTTGATACGGAAACGGAATACAGAATTTAATTGACATTGACACATAAGTATACAGTGATAATCGAATGTGTATTTCTCGTATTTTTGTAAAGAAAAATGTTATTGTATAGAAACCTGGAGCTCCGACAAATTGAAACCTTACCTTATATAATATAGGATGATATTATTAAAAACTGCTTAACTGAATGAAACCTAACGCAGGACCAAGACGTCTTTCTTCTAGTAAAGAAAGTAATTTAAAAGACAACTCGTTCAAAAGAAAAAGAAAATATGGTATGGTTTTCGTAATTTCGTAATTTATGTCGTGTTGTGATCCTGCGGTTTGTGTACTTGATTTTATGTGTGAATTTTTATTTTTCAGGACTCATCCACTTTCAAAGACTCGGCCATTAGTAGCGAAGAAATGATCGAGAAAAGTTCCTCGTGGACCTTGGGCTGTGATAATGCCCTTATGAGTAGACTTAGCAACTTTTCTAAGGTTTGTAGTAAAGCATAGTCTTATCCGATTTTTTATAAAAATTAATCATCATCATGCAATTGATTTCTTGATTTCGTTTAGGAGTTGGAACAAAACTCACAAGAAATAAATGAAGGCTGCGAATCTCTATCGAGAGATGTGACTTTGCTCCAAGCTAAATTAGCTAATGTTACCAATCAGTTCCTTATGCTTTCAAATAGTCAGTTTGTTGAAAATCGTGTTCAAGAATATGAAGAAAGTTTTGCTACCTCGTCTATGCCATCGTCAGCTGCAGGAGATGTTAACTATGCAAACAAAATCAAAACTAAGGCTGAAAAGGAGGCTGAACTTATTGCAAAAATGAAAGAAGCCATTCAAATTGGAGTGTCTTCTCAAGAAGATTACACGAATTCTATGTTAGTATTATTTTTAAATCCTTCATAAATTTTGCAAAATATTTAATGTTATTTAAATATGATGTCAATTTATTTATTCACAGATCACAAAATCAGCAGAGTTATTCTACGTCCAAACTTAATTTTCCGCACTTAATAGGGACGTCCAAATTTTTCAGCAGCCGTTATGTAGGGTTATTGGATGAAAATACAGCAGTAGCTAGACATAATTACGAGTCCAAGTCGATACCCGTCCAGCAAGATGATGATACGTCACATTTTATGAACTATAATCCATCTAGTACTGCTCAGACTGAAGTTACCACTACTGTAAGCAGAGTATAATATACGAAACTTTTTAAAATATAATATTTTATGGATTTGGATTTTTAAGAAATATTAAATTAATTTCATTTCAGCCCAATTCAATATCTAATTCTATAAACTCCGTCCCAGAAACTAGAGGCATTCCGAATCCAAGTATACCACATGAAAATGAAGTGCTACAACCTTTTCAACCTCGGCCAGAACAATCTTTTGTGGTCCCACATATGATGAATGTTAGTGTGTTCTTTCATGGCTTGAAAAAATTGCTTGTGACAATATGCATGCAAGTGTGCATGTGCAATTAATAGATAATCATTTAAAATGGCCTAATGTTTATGTATTTATAGCAAGTTAGTCGCCAATCTGTCGCGTCGGATGGCATGAAAAGATATTTAAATGATGGTGGACCACCACCACCTGATATGATTGACGAAAACAGTGACAGTGATGATGACTTCAAACCATCTTCAACAGGTCGGTTCATGGCTTTAATTCTATTAAAACTTGGCAAATAATATTTGGAAAGCCATGAAAGAACACACTAACATTCATCATAGGTGGGACCACAA
>JAQGAA010000127.1:0-30741 GCA_034696425.1 Isotoma viridis
TTTATTACGTAGGAATCATACCTTCATAATAACGAATAACCTGCAAAGTATAAGCACTGTGCAGATTAATTTTTTGCAAAACTAAAGATTTGGGTAACTTACAAAAACAATAAAGTAGTATTTAACGGGGGTGGTGTATTTGGGGGGATTCAAGCTTAAAAAATAATCATTTGTTACAAAACCCTTGGTTTGGCAAAAAATTCGATAATACAATAGACATTGCGTGTAAAAGAGAAGTTTTGTCATTTGTTATTTTCCAAACAAGCTTTAAGGATATAGTCAAAACCATGCTAAGACTCCGAGTTTATATGTTTTTTAGGTATTTATATTTTTCTCCATGCCATCTCAAGTCCAGCCGTAAGCTTTTCATAGCAAAGAAAATTGTTTTTACAATTAACCAAATAACACCCATGTAGATTGAATGCATGAAATCTGAACGTAGTTGAGGTTTAAAAGAAGTTGAAGCAGAACTGAATTACGACCTTTGGATAAAACTTTATAATTGAGTGGAAACATGAATTCATACTTAACACAAGAATCAAGCATTTTATAACAAAAAGTGCAAGTAGTCTGTTGTCTAAAGAAGTTCTTATGGAATTTACTTTCGTGAATTTTTGAAACTGTGATTTAAGGTTATATTAAATAAATCCTTAAATAATATATCAGACATCTTGATAATTAATTAACTAATATAAAGGGCTTATAATTAATATATTTTCAATGATGCACCAAAAAATGTCCATACTAATTTTGCCTCCATTGATGGTGGTAATTATTGTAGTGGAGAGTATGCTTGAGTGTAAAGGACTATCGATTGAAGAAGAGTTGACTTTGACAGCAAACCAAAAATCAGGACTGGACAAAGTAATTTTTTTATTGTGAAAGTTATATTTTAGAAAGAATATAAAAATAAAACCATTTTTATTTTTGTTGAATGGAAACAGTTTAAGAAAGAGATGTTAAATGAACTTCCACATGATTACATGAAGACAGATATCTACCTTATCAAATGGCTTCGAGGTTAGTAATATGTCATCTATTATACTTATAGCCAATAGTATGAAGGTTGCCTATAAATTTCTAAATTCATAGTTACTGATACATGTTAAATTTGAATTACATCTTTAGGGTGGAACTATAATGTCAAACGAGCTGAGGAAATGCTTCGCAATGTAAGTTTCAATAATTACTAACAATTGTCAATTGCAATTAAAATGAAATGTTTTTATTTGTTCCTAAAATCAATAGCATTTAAATTGGAGGAAAGAGAACCAAATTGATGGCATTTTAAATGAAGACTTTTCTTTTTACAAAAAAGAGTTTCCATTTTGGGTTGACGGAGTAGACTACATAGGGCGGCCTGGTAATCTTTAAAACATGTTTATTCTTTAAACTTTTAATTATAAGCTCTTTTGAGCATTCTTTTTAAGTTATGTCTTGTATAAATAGAAATCTTAAATGTTTAAGTTGGGACTATGGATATTTCGGAAGCAGACCCAAGGAAAATAATATTAGCAGGAAAGGGGGAGAAAGGATATAGATTTGCTCTGAGCGTTGTGGAACTTGGTATGAAAATGATTCGAGATGCTCAAGAAAAAGGACTCAATGTGACGCAAGGCGTGCTACTTGTCAATTTGCAAGGTCTCAACCTTGTTCAGCATGCTTGCATAAGATGTAAATTTTATACCCCATGCCTTTATCATTGCGTTCAAAATTGTGCTGGTACGTTTTATAAATATACTGTAAACGTTTCAGGTCTTCCTTACTACGTTAAATTTGTCATTGAATTCGAGATGAACTACCCAGGGATGATACATAAAATTTTCCTGATTAACAGTAAGATACGATTTAAAATTTAATATCTTATTTATCTATTCAAACAGCAGTATTTCTATGATTCAAACTATACGATTTGCCAAGGTTAAAAACAACGTTCTCGGAAAATTAGAGTGATGGGAGTTAAAAATGTATTTTGCACTCTCTTTTTAGCTCCACCAACAATTGACGTGTTCCTGCGATTACTTTTGCCACTAGCGAGTGCTGAAAGTGCAGCAGCGTTGGATATATATGGAACAAATAAGAATCAGTGGCAAAAGGCTCTTTTAAAGGAAATTCCTGAATCCAAAATCCGTCCACAATTCGGAGGAACAAAAGTTTCCAAGGATGATGAAAAGGGGTTAGACTATTATTAACAGTAAGTAGCTGGTTCACAAACGAAGTGAATATTGTTACTATATACAAAATATACAATTTTTATAGGGTAAGAAATGGCAATGAGAAAAATGCCACCTTAAACAAGTTATTAGATATTATCATTATGTTTGTTTTATTAATAATAATAACAATTATTCTGTTAAGTCGACTCATCTTTTACCTAAGAATATGAATAATAACAGATAACAAAATACATGCTTTCAGTCGCACTTTCTATGAAAGTGTTTTATCACTTCCATTTCCCAGATGAATTTGTAGTTGTCTTTGGACCAACAAGTTATCAAAAGTCCCCAACCTCGTGCTATTGGCTGCGAGTATTTTTATTTTTCTAGAATGTTGAATGTTTATATATGTTTAAAAGTTTTCAATTAGGGGTTTGTTTATTGTATTATAAATTAAATATTACAATTAATAAATGTTTGTGTTTAATCTCAAGAAATGCACCTTGGCAAACTCGGATTTATGTAGAATACTAATCATGTGGATTTGTTAGTTTTTTTTAATGTTACCCTTTCCTTTGTCAACCTATTTCAATAATGCAAGGTCATACTTTTACTTAAATTGAAAAACAACTTTTAAATTTTTTCATTAATCTTTGCAAAAACATCACAATTTAGTATTTCAACATTCATCGGACTATTGCGTTCAACTTATTATATTGAATAATTAGTTTAAATTGATATGCACAACTATTTAGCGACACGTGGCCTGGCATGACATTTTTCATTAAACAATACGGCTGTTCATAACAATCTGGAACCCTTTTCTTCCACAATATTACGTCTAATTTGTTAAGGTTGCTCTCAGTGGAATATTTTCTCATTATGCAAAATAGTTGAACATGTTTTTTAAAAATATACATACCTGATCCACAAGGCCATTGGGTTCACTAAAAGTTATTTCGTTACTTATTATTTCAGTTTTTAAACCATAATTAAGAGTAAGTCATCAATATACATAATTTTAATAAATTATTTATTAGTAGTAACTAATCCATAACCAAAGTAAAAAATAAAAACAGGTTCAGTTTGGAATATTAACTTACATTAAATTAGGTACTAATGTTTATTTAAAAATCTATATCTTATAGTATGATAAATTAAAAGATAACCAGCTACTGGAAAGTCTAAATCAAGGCGTGTACTACTATAATACATCCCGTAAACTTAGTTTCGGCAATGGAGATATTATAGAAACATTTTTATTTATGGATTTGGATGCTTGACTGTTTATGAAAAATTAAAAAAAACGAAAAAGAACAGAATTAAGGCAAAAATGAAAAAAAAATATATCTCAAATCAAATTGAAAGACACGTGTAATATTAATATAGTAGCATCGCATTATTATTTAGTAAATGTTTTTTATACTTTTATTCAGTTTTAAATGATGCCTGCTATTGTTTTTTTATATTTAAAAGCTCATCTTTTGGAGCAATGTATCTTCTTAGCCTGAGAACAATAATCAACCCTGGAAATAAAGAAAAACATTTTTCTTATTTTTCTTCACAATTTAATTGAATAAACTCTTTAGGTATATTTTTTAGTTTAAACTCCAAAACAAATACTGGAATAACAACTTTGTTAGGGTATGATTTGAGACCAGGACGATTTGAGGACTAAATCTGCTCGAATGCAAATATTATACATAACATGTTGTTGTTTTTTACATTGTCATAAACTTAAAAAAAAATTGAAAAATAATCCAAACATGCAAACGCTGACAATTCCACCTCTTCATTTTTTTGGCTCATGTCTGGAGCGAACTGTGGTGTAAACACTATAGATAATTTTAAGTCGCACAAAGTAACATATTATATTACTTCATGTACCTTTAGGTATTGTTTAAGTAACAAAGTAAGGTAGCAATAACTTTGTCCGCTTTCCGCTTGATCCATCTCACATTAGATTTGTTTAGACTTTCAACAACTATATATAAGGCGGTGTAAAGCCTGCATTTGTTTTAATTACATTTAATATCCCGAACTATAACCTTTGAGAAAATAAAAAACTTTCACTTGAAATAAAATATTTAAAAATATCATTAATTCCGAAATGTATATTTTTGGATTAACATTTTTAAGTTTGCAGCTATTGTGTAGTTGTGCTTCTATTGAAAAAGAATTGACTGTGACTTTTGACGAAAAGATTGCCCTGGACAAGGTAAAAATCAAATCTGGTTTTCGTTTTATTTTCAAATATTTAATTTTATAGATGTAAGGTATTGATAAAAATCTTCATTATTGTTTTAGTTCAAAAGTATTGTGACTGCCAACTTGACCCATGATTACATGAAGAAAGATATTTACTTAATAAAATGGCTTAGAGGTACGTATTTTTTTTAAATACTTGGTATACATTCATATACTTTTTTGGTTAGTAAATACATTTAAAATAATTTTCCATGTTTCAATTTAGCAACAAGCTTGGACATTCCAGATGCAACAAAAATGCTAATGAATGTAAGTTTTTTAATAATCAATTAAGTAATGGCGTTTTTAACATTATTACATTAGTGAGTTTAAAATTCTTGATTTTTTGAAATTACAGAATTTGAAATGGAGGAAAGAGAATGACATAGATAATATTTTGAATGAAGACTTCAGCTACTTTGAAAGAAGATTTCCTTTCTATTTGGATGGGAGGGATTATTCAGATCGTCCTGGTAAGTGCTTTTTTAACTAAATTCAAGCATAAAGTATGTGTGTTAAAACATTTATTGTTGGATTCATGTAATTCATATAGTTGCAACTGGTGACGTCGCGATGTGGGATCCTAGACAACTCGTTCTTTCTGGGAAAGGCAACGGTCTCGCACGGTTTGTCGCATCAGTTTTCGAACGCTGCACAAGAATGATAAGAGAAGATCAGGACAACGGAAAGAATATAACTCAGTTTTCAATAATTTATAACTTGGATGGTTTCAATCTTATTACACATGGATGTCTCAGATGTAAGATTTCTTTTAATTATTTTATAAATCAAATTTTAAAATTTCATAGCAATTTAAGTATTTAAAACTGACATTAAGACTCTTTAACAATCTACATAGGCATTCCAATCTATATTGAGACTATCCTCATGTATGAAAATTATTACCCAGGGATGCTACACAAGTTCTTTTTCATAAATAGTAAGTATTAATTATCAATTTATTTCAAACTTTTTCAATAAAATTACAAGGTACTTGAATGAATTTTTTAAACTATTTTAGCCCCTTCAACTTTCGAAGTAATACTACGAGTTGCTCTTCCCGTATTGCATTCTGATACAAAAGAAGCTTTGGAAATTTTTGGAACAAATAAAGAAAAATGGAAACGGGCTGTTCTTCAAAGTATCCCTGCAGATCAATTACGTCGACAATTTGGAGGAACCATGACAGATTTTGATTCGGACAATTATTTTTAATTTAAATGTTTGTGTGAACGTCGTAAATTAATATACCTATTAATTAGGCTTATTTAAGTTAAATTATTTGTGAAAATAAGTAACATTTTAATTTAAAGAGTCACTCAGACTTATGTAGTAAAATAGTAAGGCTTGTATATAGTTGCAGTATTATCTACATATTGTTGTTTTACCCAGTCAATAAGTTTATAGAAATGTATTTTTAAACCTAGTTAATTACTCACAGTTTGTTCACAATGATAATGAACTATTTCAATAATCAATAAGCATACAAATATTTAAAATAACTCTGTCTTTCAAAATCTTTGAATTTTCACAACAATGTTATTAAAAATAAAAGCAGTCAGTGATGAAATAAAGGTAAACACTAATATTCTAGTGCTTTGGCATGCTGCATCTCTATTCATTGCATACCTTTTCTAAAGACTGTAAGTAAATGTTTAACTTATTTTCCTTGTTTATTTAGACATGGAAAGTAACAAATACAATATTGTATTTTTATGAAAAATTAATTCAAAATAATCTTATCATTTTAAATATTTCCCAAAATAATTCACTTCAATGACCATAGCTTCGTATTAATTAATTATGAGGTTAATCACAATGGAATATTTATTACGATACGATACAACACGAATTTAGACTGGCAATAAATACAGGCTACCGGAATAAATGCATACGAAAATCTGGTTGTAAAATCAAAGATTTAATTAAAAATAATGAAGTATGAAATAAATCCAATATTTAATATAATTTATTGACGGAGTTCCTAAAACAGCGTGGCGCATGCATATCACATTTATGGAATTATGTATAGATTCTTTATGTGAATGTTAATGGTGTCCAGCATTCAATCAAATAACTGATAACTTTCAATGTATTTAAACATGAGGTCAATTGGAACACACACACCCAGGGGTCATGAGAGTCATGACCGACGACCGTTGACTACGCTTACAAATAAGTGGGAACATTGGCAAATGGGATATAAATGGAAAGCCTATGTGTTTCTTAGTTCAATAGTGCCAATCTCACAATTTGAAAATAAATTTGAAAAAAGTTTTTCTACATATTAAATTTTAGAAAATATTTGAAAACACTTTCAAAAAAATAATTTCAAAAATGTTTTAAAATTCGTTTTGCATCCATTTGTCATGTTGTGACTTTAGTTTACTCTTTTAATTTTTTAACATTTTGAACGAATGGAAGCAAATCCACTTCGCATGTCTAACTTCCATTACTAGTCCAACGAAATTGTCAACATGGATTTATTTTAAAGCGTACTGATACATTTTTTTCAAAAAACATTCATAAATGTAATGATCTATTCAAATAGAGGACTCTCCAGATTCCCCATACTGCTTTTCAAATCTTGAAAATAAGGAAAAATAAAAAAATAAAAAAGTATATACAATGAGGAACAATTGTAGTGCAAGCATTTTTTAATACAAAAGGGAGACAATTTAAAACACGCAATAATTCTGAAGGTGTCAATACCATCGAATATAGCTCATCCAGTTAAGTTATTTAACTTAAATCGTACTACCTATCTTCTTTTGTATTTTTGCAATTATTTTGCAAACAATTTCTGAAGGTTATCCTGGAGCAATGTATCTTCTAAATCTTTGAATGAGAATTATATAATTTAGTCTGCGAATCAAAGAAAATATGGTCCTATGCCAATTCAATGGAACATTCTCTTTAAGTGAATTTTTGTTAACTCCAACTCCAATGAAATACTGGAATAACAACTTCGTTAGTAATATTATAATGATAGTTCTGCCATTGCAGCATGAATGCGTAATGTAGTTGTATTGAATATTATTGTAAACTTTAAAAAATAAAAAATAAATCCAGTCATGCAAACACTAATAATGATTTTGACAAAAGTTGTTTGGCAGTATGGAATAGAATGTCTTTTTAACTCTAGAATATTGACGTTTTTTAAGTAAGATACAGCTAAAGCATCCAGTAGCATTACGAAAGCATTTGGTAAAGGTTGTCTTGCATTGAGTTTGAAGATCTATATTACAGGAACTTTGAAACTTTTATCTCTAAAAATGTTTAAAAATATAAATCATATTAAAATCTATAATTTTATATTAATATTTTTAAGTTTACAACTGTTGTGCAGAAGTGTTTCTCTTGAAAAAGAATTGACCATGACTAGTGATGAAAAGGGGGCTCTGGACCAGGTGAATAATTAATTTGAAAATAATTAAATCTACATTTTGATTTATTCAATAGTTAGTCAAATAATTAATATTTGCTCGATTTAAGTACAGTAATTATAAGAATTCACATGATTATTTAAATGCTTTGTTTTATTTACAAATATTTAAATTCATTCAAGTACAGTATTGATAAAAAGTTTCATTTTTGTCTTAGTTCAGAGGTATTGTGGCTGCCAACTTGACAGAGGATTACATGAGGAAAGATATTTACTTAATAAAATGGCTTAGGGGTAATTATTCAAAAAATATTTGACAAATTGTTTATTTAGTAAATATATTAAAAATCATATTATTGCCTATTGCACTTGTTCCAATTTAGCAAGAAGCTTGGACGTCCCAGAAGCCACGAAAATGCTAATGAATGTAAGTTCTTTGAATAATTAAATTTTTAAATGTGTTTTTGATCATTTCATGAATTGGAAACTTTAGAACTTAAAATGGAGGAAAGAGAACGACATAGACAATATTTTGAATGAAGACTTCAGCTATTTTGAAAAACGATTTCCTTACTGGTTAGATGGAAGGGATTATTCAGATCGCCCTGGTAAGTGCTGTTGGAATAACAAAATGTAAAGCATGAAGCATTCGTGTTAAAACGTTAATTGTTGGATATTGGATTGATTAAAATAGTTGCAACTGTTGACGTCGCGGTGTGGGATCCTAGACCAGTGATTTTGTCTGGAAAAGGTGACGGTCTTGTACGGTTTGTGGTGTCAATTTTAGAAAGCAGTTCCAGAATGGTTAGAGAAGATCAAGCTAATGGTAGAAATGTAACTCAGTTTACATTAGTTTACAACTTGGATGGTTTCAATCTTGTTCAACATGGATGTCTCAGATGTAAGATTTTAAAATTCATTTTTTAAATTACCTATTATGAATTCACGTAAACTAAATTCCAAGAAATTTAAATATTAATCTTTGACACTCAATTTTCTTAACAATTTATAGGTGTTCCAGTCTACATTCAGTTTCTTGTCTTGTATGAAAATTATTTCCCTGGAATGCTCCACAAGTTTTTCTTTATAAACAGTTAGAATTTCATAATTTTTAAAGTCATTCTATGCGTTTCATGATTTTTATATAAAAATTGAGTAAACATACAAATTCATTGTAAATTTTTAGCCCCTTCAACTTTCGAAGTATTGCTGCGAATTGGCCTTCCCGTATTGCATCCTGATACCAGAGCAGGTTTAGAGATTTTTGGAACAAATAAAGAAAAATGGAAACGGGCTGTACTTGAAACTGTTCCTGCAGATCAAATACGTCCACAATTTGGAGGAACCATGGCAGACTTTGACTCGGATAATTTTTAGTTATATTTTCGCCTAAAATTCCAAACCCCCTTAAATAATTTACCCTATTTAATAGAACCTCGACACTCGACATCAAATAATATTTTGAAAATGACAAGAAAAAGAGTCTTGATATTCACAGAATGGCGAATTTTGCATAATTTTTTATTCAATCGTGTTTTAAAAAGCAAAACAATGGGTTAAACCTTTACTGGGAAAAGTATTTTTATAAAGATTTTCTAAAATTACTTGGTGATCAATGTGTTATTGGATTTATGCGTTCTGTTCGGTGGAAATCAGAAACGAAAAGTTTCTATCCGTGAACTTCCAGACAATAAACCCATTATTATTAATATCTGAATAGAGAACGAGAGACATCATAAATACCTGAAAATAAGAAACTTTTTAATTTAAATAGTTAATGACTTGCCTATAATGCCAGTGCGTAGTCGATAGTAGTTTTTTATAGTTTAGTAGGCCCAGTAGTATTAAAAGTCGCGTTATATTGTTGACATTGTTGTTTCCAGTCTATAAACTTCAGAAAAACATTGGAAAAAAGCTTGATTTTTAAAGCCTAAATTTCCAAGCATAATGAAAGATCATAATATTTAAAGAAAGTGTAAATATTTACGTTAAATCTTTTGTACCTTTTCTTCATAATCCTTACAATGATCTTAATAAATATTAAAAGTCTTCAATTATGAGATTTTGGTTTTTATAATCTTCGCAAAAAAAGAAGAAAATAACCACATGTTTTGACCTGTTGCGTGTCTGAAACTCTTAACAATGCAAACGTAAACAATAACATAACTTAATATCTATCTTTTTTCTATCTAATACAATAGAAAAATGAATTTAATTGTTTTTTGCACGATAAATCCTTATAAAAGAAGTAGTTTTCTTAAATGTTTTTCATACAAACCAATTAACCAATACGGTGAAAATGGGTACAAGCTTGTCATATTAAATAATTTTGAGGTTAATTATACTTGCTGGATAGAATTTAGCAAGGTAATTCATACTTAGGTGATCAATAGAGGTTATATTTTAAACAATACATCTTATGAATGATTCATTAGCTTATAAAATGCATACCTAGTTTAGTTTATCTTTATTGTCAACTGATTACAACACCTCGTGGTGCATGGTGTGCATATTTGAAATTTTTGGAAGTATTTTAAAGATCAATCAAAGTATTATAGCCTTTCTTATCAATTCAAAATCTAACAAGGAATATGAAATACAAAGTGGACTGACTGACTCACCTCCATGATAATTCAGTATGCGGGCCAATGAATCCAATAAACCCCTTTGCATTGTTTTCACAGCAAGCCAAAACAAGTTAACAATGTAGAACATTTGTGTAATTATGTATAAAATAAAAGTAACAAAAAATGTTGACTGGAGCACGGTTAAAATAGATGAGGATGTTAAGAGTACTTTGTCCAGAAGGATGAGTCAGAACTTTAAAGTGTATACCTAACTTAAAATTACTTGCTACATTGTTAAAAAATCATGTGTGTTTCATTTTTAATTTCAATACGCTGAAGACAGGTGTGGGAAACTCGGTTGATGAATGGCCATTTGATACTCAAATAGTAATTTAATAATAAGGTGCCATTTGAGAGTTATGCCTACTAGGCCTGTGTTTGCGTGCAGGTATGCCAACACTATGTTTTAAATTTAATTTTCCTTGTGGCTTACATCTAATATGCATTAATAATTAATTAATAATTTTCATATCAACAGACCTGCCTTAAAGACATAAATATCTGTTTTGTTTCACAGTAGCATTTTAACATTTAACTTTTCCACCATAGATATTACATAATAGCACTGCAGAGCACTAACTATCTAACTATCGTCATTATATTTTGTTAAATTAAAGACTGATGAAAATTTAAAATTAAGGTCCCAGCAAATGCTGCTGCATAGAGAAACTTCTATAATTGTTATCCGCCACAAAATCCTAGTTCAACTGCTGTTTTGAAGCATAAATACAAAAAAAGTTGCAGGAAAGATTTGGAAATCAAGCCAGTTTTCGCTTGATTGGTTATATTGACTACATTCAAATTCAAGTATGCATGGTTGATGGTTGGAGATAAATAGTTTGATAGTTGTTTTTAATTGGCTCATCACAAAATTTTATTACACTATAATTGCAGCATGCAAACAAACATGATATTTGCTTCTTTGAACAAGAATTTAATTTATTATTTGGCTGAAAGCTACACAAAACAGAACAAATAACTTCGTATCACATTTTCCAGTACTAAAAACTACGAACAAAAGCAATTCATTAACTTTATAATGCATTTATCAAAGCCATCAAAAGCAAGATTTAAAAAAGTGAGCAAAATATGATGGAAAAAGCGAAAGCATAAGTTTTAAAAATTGCTGGAAGATTATTGAAACTGGTTGAATATAATCAGGTTCATTGAATTAAAAACTATTTTACTCATAATTGATGCTCATGTTAAGTAGGAATTCAACAAGGAAATATATCAATTTGATGCTCGGAGAATCAATTGTTTTGGAAATAAATTATTCCAACGATTTCGCTTGTTATAAAGTTTTATGATTTTTTAGCCTTTTATAACTTGAAACTGTTTCGAAGCCAGTTTGTTTGTCTACCTGTATAAAAAATGGCTAACCGTAATAGCATTTCTATGGACTAACCTCAACGCATTGTTACGAGGAAAAGTTAATTCGCATTAAAAATCTATTTGTAAGAATTATAAAAATTGAATAAACTTAAATAAACTCCAGGTTGTGTGTTTGAAATTGCATCCAAGCATTACTTATGTAATTTATTTTTTGCTTCGAAATTGCTTTAAATTTGTATGGTCTAAAAATTAAAGTAATTCTATCCACGAGACTCATTCAAAAGTAGATAGGATTTGTGTTTTTTAATGGAAATAGGTAGTATCAGCTCGTTCAAGGCTAGAACATTGAAAATAAAATTAATCGTTGCACAAAGTGCATCTTTTTTATGTGTAGACTACAGCTGTATATTTGAAGCTTTATTAACCTTTATTTCAACTAATTGAATATTTCTACTTAATAATTAAGGCTTCAAGAAACTCAAACAATATTGTGTCTTCTCTAAAACTCGATTCATCAATTTATATCATTGCGAATAATCTTTGAATTTTACAAGACGCTTTCTGGAATAAATTAACATCAGTATGTTTTATTCTATATATTTTAATAGAACCTAATAAGTAACATTTTAATTTTTCTAGGGCAAAAAAAATTCTATTATTAAAGAGAGACGCAGACAACTTTACAAATATTGTGATAGTTTTAACATTCAGCACTGCTAAAGACAAGACTTTTTATGGTGAATTAATTCGTTTATAAAATACTTTCCTTATACATTGATGAAAGAAATGGTTATCATCGCAGAACATGAAGTAGAACAATTGGAAAAATTTCCTTCTTATTATTTAGTAGTATATGAATGTAAGATAGTGAAATTTAAATTCCAAACTAAGCTTGATGTAGCTTGATGTAAAAAAAAGTATTCAATTGCACAACGAATAATTATAAAAACACATAAAAAATGCACATTGTCCGTGACTTGAAGCTACGAGAAAAGCAAAATGTATGGTAAAACCTGACAAAAATTCAAATAATCATTTTGACAAATTAGCAAACACAACGTCTTAGGGGGTAATTAAAACAGTTTCGAGCCTGTGAAACATCCTTTCCAATTAAGGAAAATTCTCACTATATTATACCGAAAAACAATTTTAATTCTGGTTGGTATAATCCATTATACTTTTCCAGTTTAGATTAAGTCTGGAATATTGAATTGAAAATTACTTGATTTAACATTAAAAAATGTGAAGAAAAAAAATTGTGCGTGTTAACCAGTTTGTAGAGAGACGATTTTATTTATTTAATTCTAACTGCGTTAAACACGATTCCAGTCTCTAATTAATACAGTATTAATTAATAGTCGATCATACGTAATTCCGGTGCCGGTACTCGTTCCACTGACTGAAATTTACTACAAAAATTCTAGTTTCATCTCTTATGATGTACTATTCCATGTACTGAAACCAACTCTAAGCCAAGTTCTAGTTTCTAATTAAGCTCAATTCTGATTGAATTCAAGATCAAAACCGGTTATAATTGATGCATGGGCACCTACCTTGTGACCTCTAACTAGACATTATTCCAAATTAAGCTCGACCTTCCATATCTATCCAATGTTAAATAATCTAACACGTCATAAATGCATAAAGCTAAAAAATAAAAAAAATAAAATAAAAAAAATCTACAAATCAAATACATGATCAATTACATAAGCCTACAACACCTGTAATGAATACTTGACTACAAGAATCCTATCTTGTCCATCTACTTGAAGATTAATTATTTCATCTAATTTCACCAACTGACTTGACGTTGTTCTTCAAGGTTTGCGTCATCCACACTCTTGAAATTAAGTTCAAAGTATGTCGTTCTTTATAACTACACAAATCAAGTTAAAATTAACGCACACAGCATATCATTGTGATGATGGTACCAATTCTCCTTATATTGGCTATGTGCTAAATCTAGTTATGCAAAAATACAAGTTTTTATATCCAGGCATTTTATTCGAATTTTTTAACTATATTATATCCTACACTAGATTTGAATGAATACCTTTGATTCTTGATGGAAATAGAAACCTTATGTATACGATGATAGAGCAATTTACGTTGAAGGTTGAGAGCTTTATTTAAGATAAATAAAGTTTGCATGGACATTAAAGGTGCATTTCATGTTTGAAACTAAAGCAGTTCAGATTCAGGTCCAGTCTGGTGACAAGGCAAACTGCTCAATAAACTTAGTTATTCAATTAGAATTGTTAGATTCGTATTTATATTAAGTAAGCAATAATGGAATTAAATTATTTTTCGTTTTATCTCGCTGCACTAATTTTTGCTAGTTTACAAATATTTTGCTATTGTATACCTCTGGAAAGAGAATTAAGTCTTACCAAGGAAGAAAAGTTTGCGTTGGATAAAGTAAGTAGTGTTGATAATTTTAATTAGTAAGCCAACAAATGTAATAAGTATTCTATAACTTGATGAGATTGCATTAATTGTGTGTTTCATAATAAGAATATTGTAGTAGAGTTTTATCAGTTTTAAAATCTCAAGTTGCATATTTTATTTACCTTTAGTTTAGATCGATTGTGATTGCCAACCTAACTCATGACTACATGAACAAAGACATCTACCTCATAAAATGGCTCAGAGGTAATTTCTTGGCCAAAATGGATAATCTCCTATGGCATATTCATTACGTAAAAATTTGATGAAAATTGAAAAGTACTTAATTATTAAAAAAAAATTTAATCCTTAGCAAGAAACTTGGATGTTGGAGATGCAACAGACATGTTAATGACTGTAAGATTTTTTTGGAATGACCTATCAAAGCAATTTTTTCAGCTTTGAAACCAAGATCTAATTAATATAACTTATAACCTCTTGCGATTTTAGAATTTAAAATGGAGAAAGGAAAATCGAATCGACGATATTCTCGAAGAAGACTGGTCTTACTACGAAAAACAGTTTCCATATTGGTTAGACGGACGGGACTACTTTGATCGTCCAGGTAAATCATTAATCCACATGTACAATAATTTTCATTTCTAGATTGCAACAATCAATTAATAAATTTCATTTTACTTTTGGCAAAGTTGGAACTGCAGACATTTCCGTATGGGATCCCCGACCATTGATTCTTGCTGGAAAAGGAGAGGAATTAGTGAGATTCGCTATAAGCAAGTTTGAATATAGTGCAAGAATGGTTCGAGAAGATCAGGATAATGGAAGAAATGTTACTCAATTCACATTAGTTGGAAATCTAGCTGGTTTTAATCTGATTCAACATGGATGCCTTAGATGTATACAAATTTATATTTTTGTAATTAGCCATTTTGTTGTCTAGAATTGTTTTAATTTTTTATCTTCATTTGTTGCAGGTATACCTTTCTACATCCAATTACTTCTTTCATACGAAAAATACTTTCCAGGGATGTTGCACAAGCTGTACATTGTTAACAGTTGAGTCTTGGTTTTTTCTATTAAAAATTTGTTTTATTTTCCATTCTTCATTCTAGCCATATTTATAATTTTATGATTATGACTGACAAGTTAAGAGAGTTTAAAATAATTTGTTAAAACTTGGTTTATTTATAAATAAGCACTCACATATGTGTCCTTTGAAGACACCAAAAAGTGAAACCATGTAAAACTCCCCTTATGTACATTGATATTTTAATTCAAGAGATTCAAGAGGAATTTACCTTAATTTGAGAAAACAAAATAATTTCAATTCAATTCAATGGTTTATTGATGTGAAATCAATATATAACATGATGCCCATATTGTTTATAATATTAGTTGATATTATTCGTTGATCAGTAAGAAAATCAGACAATCCTGTAAGATTAGATATTATTTTTAATTACCAACATCTCAAGTCTCAAGGAGTGGGCTGAGTGATCAACAAAATAATTCGATTTTTTCAAACAAAAATTCCATGCCCGTTTCTTCATTTTTTATACAAAATATAAGAACATTCTTTAAAATGTCAGTGCTAAGAAAAAAGAAATGCTCCAATTACAACACAATACCGAGTTAACTAAAGCGTTTAATATTAAAAATAGAATTTAGAACTTTTAAAACTGAAACTAAGAATCACAACATAAGAAAAAATAATTTACTTTTGGATTATTTGTCGTGCTCATTGTTTTTGCATATTGAATTTTGTCGGGGGTATCTTTAAGTGACAGCTTTTGCTTGTAACTGTTCTTATACAATGATATACCTTATAGTTATTTGAGCCTGATAGTTATTTGAGATTATTTAGTTAATAGTTCGAAGAATTTTTAAACAATTTTTTACATTTACTATTTATTTTTTATGCTAAAGACAGTTTTGAAAATATTTTTTAGCTCCTGCCACTTTTGATGTGCTGTTACAAATTGTACTGCCCGTTCTGCACCCGGAGACTAGAGAGGCTTTGGAAATTGTTGGAACGAATAAAAAACAATGGAAAAAGGCTGTTCTACAATCTATACCTGCAGATCAAATACGTCCTCAGTTTGGAGGTACCAAAACTGACTTGGACTTAGATTTCAATTTGGAAAATTTTGATAATTTTTAAACTGATGATGTATTAATAACTGCTTAATTTAATTATTTAAAATAAAAAAATGAAAAGAAGCAATAATTGTATATAATAAATGTATTAAATAATAAACTTTTTATTCCTAAAATTTTAATAATTTTTTCTCAGCTAAACTCCTAGTCTAAGGGACATTACATAATAAATTACGCTAAAGAACTTACTGCGCATCAGATAATGTGAATTTCAGATAATGTTGATAATGTGATTTAATTGTTTGCATTTTGCAGTTTTTAGCTCGGATTTGTAGTGTATGGACTTTCTAGGTACGGTGATAATTTATAGTATATGTGATATGGTGTAGTAGTTTGTAGTTGCAGGTTCCGATCTCGAGCAGTTTGCAGTTTAGTTGGTCAGAGCCAGACTGGCAGATCCGGTTTTTTAAATATATAATTATACTTCCAACAGTTTAACTTACATTCTTTATTTAAAGGGCTATTTAACTACATCTAATGCTTTTACTTTTACAGCTTAAGCTGAATTCTGTCAAGATGCAACAGTTGTTTCAGGCGCATTACATTTCATCACTAAATTTTTTACATACCGTTAGGAATATCAGCCTCTAAGGAAAGCATTATTTTGTATAATTCTTCTTCGTCAATTTGCGGAACCTTGTCCATGTTTTTTTCGAGCAGGTCATCAATGAACCTTAAAGTAAAACGAATTGTATTTAGCACTTTGTTAGTTGGCATCATCGCTAACATCAACCAACAAACAATGAAAGTGTTGAAACTTATCTTACGTGTCAGTTTCCATTTCCATTGCTTCACTAATGAAAGACCCTGGACTTAGAGTAGGGGCAGGACTGAGTGCATTTTCCGGATTCCAAGACAGTCTTTAAATTTTAAAGATAAATTGGAATATATGACTATTGCAAGTGTTATTATTATATTCAATAAATTCATATAAAGCGGCGAATCCTTACCCGGAAATGATAGTTATTTGGAGAATGTTTTTATAACGCTCATACTGCTTGTTAGACCCATCCTTAGATAAGTTTGCTGGGTCTCCAAAAACTTCAGTTTTCAGTGTACAAGGATAAACGTACAAAAGTTGAACAAGGTCATTTATCTTGTCCGCTAATGATCGTTTTTCCAAAGCTCCAGAATCAAAAGGGCTAAGGCTGCAAACATCTTTAGCTATTTCAAACAGAAGAATTTAAAACGTTTCTTTTATTTGTAACTTGTTTTGGATGACAATACCAAATAACAAGAATCTTCTTAGGTCAATTTCTTAAGTTAAACTTACTATTCGTCACACAAACGATGGAAATAGCTCCACAAATTGAATCTGAAAATCTCAGTAGAAATGTCCAAGGTGTGCATTCGCGAAGTTTTTCTTCTGCTTCGTCTTTCCCAATAAATCCAATGACATGACCTTCTCGGAATTCTTTTTTAAAACGATCTTTAGCCAATTTCACACAACCATAAAACCAGTCCCAGTAAGAAAACCTTCTACCATCAACTTTTCCTTTGCTCAATTCATCCAAAGTTTCTATCTGCTCTCCTTGACTGTTTCTATAACCGGAGCATTAGGGATATTTGCAAATATAGCTTTGCAGTGGAAAAGTACTTCATTAAATAATCTCATACCTTTTCGCTTTCCGGGTAAGGTAGGCACATTGGTCTGGGGATAACCTTACTCCAATTGTATGACAGAAATACACATTCAGAAGCTCCAAAATAACAGGCCAGGTGGCATGTACGGGCTCGCTCAAACAAGGCTTATCGATGGAAGACAACCCATAGTCCCATAAGAGTGCAGCCCAAGCTCGACAATCTTGGTTTACATGTGTTGTAACTATCAAGGGGCTTGACAAAGTCCATAACTATATCAATTTAAATAATTTTAAATATTTATAGTGGTTTGATGAATAAAATTGACCATTTATCATGCACATACATCAAAATTCATATCAGAAATAGAGAAAGTAGTTGTACAAAGAAGCCAGTATTTTTTATCCGTCACCCTTTCCCTCAGCTCAGTCCCAGATTGTCCCTTTCGTCTTGAGTCAAGAAAATTTCTCAAAAGGATGTGTCTAAAAACCGATGCAAGATGAGGTCTCTCTGGATGACACAATTCCATTGTAGCGACATTATGGGTTAGCATCCCTATTTCTGGAACACCTTCCCCAACGCTTCCAAGTTTCAAAATTTTTTCTGTAGTTTCTTCATTCACGATCCGAACCGTAACTTCAGGGGGAGTCATATTTGGGTTTATCTTGCTGGCTACGAGGCTTCCAACAGTTAGTGGTTTTTTATCAAGTCCGTGATAAAACTTTGTATCAGTTCGGATTATAGGAAGCGTATGATGTTCGATTAAGAACGTTGCTTGAAACAAGTTTTCCAAAAGTAGGGTTACTTCTCGAATCATTTCATCAGTTGCTCCATCGCTTTTATCCTCTGGGAACATTGGGAATGAAGATTTTATGTAGAATAATCGCTTTACCTGTTCCCGAGTTATCCACGTTATTTCAGCAATCTCTTCAGCTAAACTTTGAATGTCAGCTACATTTAGTGACACTGGAAATCCTATGAAGGATCTTTGTTGCTCGTATTTCCATCGCTTTATTGATTTTTCGAGATAGTTAGTAAATAAATTTGTGGATTCTGCAATTATGTGCTTGAAGGTGGACTGAAGGCGAGTATTTAAGGCTTTTGCAGAATGGCCCTTAGTAAATACGAAATTTACAGAACATTAAATTGAATCGTTCAAACAAAATTGAATTTAAAGAGCTAAAAAACTTACAATGTATTTTATTTTTGCATGGGTATCTTCTATTTGTTTTATAAGCTTCTTTGCAAAATCAGGATCTTGAAACTGTTCATTAAATGTATTACTCTGATGGTACCTTAAGGCCCCTGACATCATATTAATTCTTTGCATTAATTATTGACTAATGTTTAAAAAATGTAGAACAAGTTAGGTTTATCAAACGCACCTTGCATTTTTTGATAATCATCAAAAAGATTAGCAAATTCCTTGCAGTTGTAACTAAAGTTGCTCAACATTCCATCTGCATTCTTGCTTTGAAATTTTAATGAGTGGCACAACTTTTTTTCTTCATAAAGTTCAGGAACGTTTGCTATTTGATTTTTTAAGCATTGCTGATTGTCATTACCACTACCAGCCGTACAAGGGTCCCCGGGACTTGATTGATTATTAAAAAGTAGAGCATTGATACTCTTGTCATCCTCTTGAGTCAAACGATGCTCTTCAATTAGACAATCAATAATTTTAGATTTAAGAGCCTCAGGATTTGAAAAGTAAGTTGTTAGCAATGAATTTCGAAAAGCTGATATCCTAAGTCGGATGTAAAATGGCAAGTTATCCAATTGCTTTAGAAGTTCATTAAGAAATTCAGTTGGTTCAAGTTCTCTGAAAATATTATACAAAAATGTGTTAATAAATGTTGGATTGGTTTATTTCATGGAAGTAAAGTTCTTACGAAACTTGAACTTCAATCCACGTTGCAAGATGATCCCTAACGTCAATAGGAATCCCTGCTTCTTCATAGATTCTGTTGACTTGGCTAAGTCTTTCAGAATCCAAACATTGAACCCTTTGCCACAAATTCATTGTAAGTATCATAAAGGTTCAAAATGCAAATGTAAATGCAACCGACTCTTTGTACATTTGGAATATCGCAAAAAATTAAGTCTTTTATGTTTGAAACCCGTGGAAGGCTAAACTGGAACTATATTTAACTATTGTCATTCGAAGCTTTACAACAAAATGCCACGACGTGATTTACAATGAACATTTGATTAGAACTTTGTGAATGCTTTTTATAACGTTTAATACATCCTCTGATTCGAACAAAATTATCAAATGTTTAGGTTTTATTATTTTACATCCTGTCTTCTAGTAGACCATTTTCCTGGTGCTAAAGTAATAATATCATTAAACATGGTTGTTTGATTGCGAGGGAGTACAATTTTGCATGAGAAAGGCACAAACATGTTATAACTTAACTACTTAATATAATATTAATGCTACACATAATGTAAAACTAATACAAATTCTCATGACTCATTAATACACAAACTAACTTTATTAAAATTGTTTGTTCGTTTCATTTATATGCATGTTGAACTGCGGAGATTCAGTGGTAAACGAATTCAGCGGTCTCCATCCAGGCCTATTACTATTACTCATTCAGAGGCTGCTCTGCTTCTGCATTTTTGAACTCTAAAATTAGTCTTATCATTTGTGGTTTGTCTATATTTTCCCCTATAAACATTTAAATTATTATTGTAATTAAATGCACAGTATTTATTATTTTCTAGGATGCAGCAAGCAGGGACAATTAACATTAAAATTAATACAATCGTTGTTAATATTTGGTTATTCGCATGCAATGTACAATATTAGAATCATTGTCCTTTATCTCTTTGTCAATTGTAGTGTGGATCCGTATTTACTGATATAGATAAGCCGAAATACTATTGAAATTGTAATAACAATCAAATTACATCAACCACAGATATATATGCAATCTGCAATATTAACATTAATAAATCTGATTAAATTCTATTCATATAAGTTTGAAAACGTTCCTAGAATAATTATTTGTATGAAATCGCATTTTATTTTTATATTCAATCAGAATATCCGGCATACTGCTGCTCGCATAATGATATAAATGTTTAGTAAAAAATAATGATGTTAAAATAGAGACTCTTGACTCAAGATAATATAATGGCGAATCGATAAGAATTCTTGGATGAGATAAAGGGGTGGAAGGGCTTTTATGATGAATAGCTTGAAGGCTGAGTTGAATTCCATGCATTTCTCTGATAACCCGTACGGGGGAAAGGTGAACAAGCAAGAGGCATATGCATGCATACCGACCACGACCAACCACCACAACCACAATAGCCGTCTCTTATCTTAAAAGAGACAAGACTTTATAAATGTCGATATTTGGAATGTGTGCCGGCCATCGTGCTTTGGCAGGCACTTCTTGGTTTATAAAGGTAAGGACGACGATATCTGGAGAAGGAATTCCAAAAATGCTTTCGCTTGATGATTCAAGATTCAAGATTCAAGATAGCTTTATTAAAGTGTCTAAAATTTTCAGAATCATCCGGGAGACAATACTGCTTTCCAAAACCTGACACTGGCCAGTTATACAAATCATTCCGTAATCCAATAATACATCATATCAGTAACATCATACCTATTTCATAACCATTGTACATTATTACTTAACCTTAATAACATATTTTTTCTATGATTATACTAAAGACAAATTTGAAGACTGGATTCATGTGACTACTTCAATATCCATTCTTTTTGTTAATTACATGTTTCCTTTAATGATCGGTGATGTGGGCTTATCATTTTTAAGTTTCATTCGTTAGCGAGTTTTTGGCTATTTGTGACCTACTTGAGTTTGCTAATCCTTTGTATAAGGAAAAGCTAATTCCGAATTCATAACTTTAACCTTTATTCTGTTATTCTTTCTAAAACTAAAAACTGACGAATCTATAAACAATGTCAATCCGACGTAATCGACAGGAAATTGAGAGAGCGTTACGTCATGCGGGGGTACGTATAGAGCAAAATTATTTTGGACCGACTGCTAACGTGGCATTAGTGCAGCCTGGACGTTACGACGTGAACTTGCATTATTCGGTTAATGGGTATGGGTAAGCTAATTACAAGAGTTTTCATAATCTTAAGAACTTTAATTAGTGTAAATGCTAGGTAAACGTATGTGTAAATGGTTATGAAAAAATTTATCGAGTATTTTATTCGATAGTTTTTTTACATTGTTGCGTTGATAAGGATGACTCTGAAAAGGCGACATATTATAATTTATTTGCTGATTTTACTGGTTATTGTCAAGGCCTTGATGTATATTCTTCAATAGAGATCAGCAAATCAATGAGGTTGGCGCTACCGGACCGGAGTTCAGATTTGGCGAACCAAGGGAATATGCAGGTCCAGTGATGGGAGACAGGAACTTGAACACTGCGTTCTATGCCTACGAGTCTCCGATGCCAAGGGCTCCCGCCCCAAACCCAACAATCCAACTTGGTCTTGCTAACCCAAACCCACCAAGAATGTCCTTTCCGAGCACCAGTAATCCTTCAACAGCATTTGGGACATTCGGAAGCAGATCATCCTTTGAACCAGCTAGTACAGCGACTTCCGGCAACCGTTCACTTTCTGAATCCAGCCTGCTCTCAGGCAATGTACCCAGTTCCGATGGACAAAATGGATCAGGTAATCTGTCCCATATTAATAGTAAATTTAAACAAAATTACATAGTCTGAGAAACTAATTGCAATTAAAAGACTCATTCTGCTCAAAGTGAAGAAGCAAGAAGTGAATCTATAATAAAAGCACTTCATTCATATTTTTATAGCTCTTTTGGCGAATGGAAACAGTGGTACCGGTGCCACCTTCGGCAGTCCTACCATGAGTCAGAATAGCCAGGGGTATAGTACATTTCCTCCGACGCCGTATCCATCAATTACATCCAGATCCAATAATTTGCAAAACAGTGGACAAGACGAAGATCTCCAGCAGGCTCTTGATGACATGTTGAAGGACGATGGGATGATGTGCTGAATCAGAAGTAAATGTAATCTAATGAAAACTGTAACTGTATAAGGGTTCTTAAACCAGCCTATTAACCGACTCTAACACGCTTTTTTTCTACCTTGTGTTCTAATTTAACTAAGGTATCTGATTTCAAAATGTTTATTGGATGTGGATCCACAGTTATATGTTAATTTGATAAGCTATTTTTTACTTTAAAAGGAGAATCAACAACTCTAAAATATTTGTCAAAAATCGTAATTATTTATTTCTTGATATAACCTCTGTTTTAGTTATAGTCCATTATTTGTTCCGATTTCAATTATAACTCAGCTTCTAATTTTTCCAGTAGACGTTTTTCTTGCAATTAATAAGGCTAATCAAATTATGTGTTTATTAAAATAACGTTAGATTGCATAATATGTGGTTACATATTGGTACCAACATCTGGTCACCGTTAGATAAAAGAAAGTCTATATTGTCTGACAATGTAATTTCTTCAACTTGTAAAAAATATGGCATTAATCTATTGTAATAATAAATAATCTTAGTATTTTTAATGAATTCCAATTAATTATTTATTTCGGGCCAAATGCATCGTTTACGTAATAAACTACCTTTCTTCCAATTCGTAAAACCTCGTACTTAACCTTACTTAACACTTTAAAGACGTAATTCAAATTAATTGCACTCTTAAAAATTTCATTTCTCATTCAGGAATCACCTTATTCATCAAACAAATTAAATTTGTAATTACAAAATCCTACAAGATTAGTCCAGAATTTTGTATCACTACAGACCAAACCCCATAAAAATATTGAGGTACATTAAAAATAACCAACATTAAGGTCAACATGTCGATTTTATTTTACAAGTCGGTATTTTATTTTAGTACCTTATATCTATTGGAATTATTCAAATGTACGATGCTCTGGCTCTTGTTCCGATTTAGATTTTACGTAATGGAAGTAAAAAATAAAATAACGAGTTTTACTGCAGTAATAAATGATTAAAACTAATATTATATTTTTTAAATAACTCCTTTTTTTGCTGCGACCAACCTGATTTTTAGACTGTCTATAATATTTTTGCATCTGTGCAAAAAATACATTAAATTGTATTTTTTAGACTGTCAATAATTTTACTGGCCTAATTACGTAATATCACTTCCACCAGATATGGATGAAATATCTGGAAAAAACGTATTGTATGAAAGTGGAAAATTAGTTACTAGTGATATGCGTTGGCATTTAAGCTCTCATAAATGATACATAAACGAAACAAGAAAAATGGTAAATGAAAGTAAGTTGTCAGTACCACTTTTTACAAAGTTTCGTATCTAATGAATGATGAATCAAATGTAATGATAATAATGATTTCCTACTATGCTATAATAGTGTGCTTTTTAATCTTAACATTTTTAACTTCAAGCTTTAAAATCTTCTCTAATTATAAATTTCTATAATAATAAAAGATGAAGTTTCATTAAGAAACTAGTTATCTTCATCGTTTGCATTGGTTAAACCCTCATCCTCCTAACTTTTTGGGAACAACTCCCAATTCAGTTTTTAATACAAAAAAACAAGGCAGGTGAAACAAGGTGTATGTGCCTACTTTTCTCTGCTTTATTACAAAATATAATATTACAATTTTTAAAAGCTGATGAATTTTATGCTGGGCCTTGTGGAAATGTAAAATATTTGGTATAGCTTTTACTTAAGACTGTTACGACTAAATATAAAAAGTAAGCTCATATTCTTTGAAACGTTACGATTCGCTTTAATAGTTAAGACTTAAGACTGCTTACTACTCTACTTTATACTACGCATATCATAACAATATTATAAACAAGTGTGCATTACAGTTTTGAACTTAATTACGGAACGCTATTCAGTCATCGCAGTCATCAGTCAATTTGATTTTTAATTTTCAAACTTTTCTAGCTCATAATAAGTCATATTAGGGCCAATTTTTCCATTATCTCTAATGCTTCCATTTTTTAAATAGCAAAACAAAAAACATAATCATAAGTTTACACTGCACGCAGACAGACAGATCATTAAAGTTACTTTGCGTGTATACGAAGAATACGAACCTCTAAGCAAAACAGAGTCAATTTTTTATTAGATTATGAAACATTTTGTTTTGGAATTCTTGGAACAAAGACGAACGCTTGAGCTGAAATAAAAATTCACAATATAGTCAAAGGTAAGTGAAATAAACTCAACTGTTAAACACGATACACTTTTTTTATTATTGCTCTATACAAAGTTTATTTGACAATTCTTAAATTTTGTATTTTATTTTTGTCATATTCTTAACATTTATTAACCCTTTTTGCATAAAATTAAAAATAATTGAATATGATGCTCTTAAAAAATAAAATAATTGTATTTCAAATAATAAATTAATTTCCATTATTGCTTGAAAAACATATTATTATCGATAAAAATTTTTAAATTATTTAACTTACTAAGGACACATGAATTACCCTCAACTTAATTACATTATGAATGACATGACTAAAAATGTAGTGTTTTGATAAATGATTTTATTAAAAGAATTGTATCCAATAGCATTTTGGAGCTGTTTGTTGAGCATGAAAGCTACAACTAGCTGTAGCATGTTTTAAGGTGTTTATCTTTAGGAGTTTTTCTAAGATAATATTACAGAAAAATCAAACATTATGACTGGAACATGCTAACTTGTTTCGCATGCAAGCAATACAAACAGGAAATTAATTTGTAAATTGTAAATGATGAAGAATATAGGTTTATGATGTTATATAATATGTTAGAACAATACGATAATTTAATGCGACTACATTCTATAAAATAACAAAGTTGCATTTCACACAATCAAGATACTTTATAACCTATCGTTATTTTCACAATTTTCAGCCACTGGAATTTTCCAACATTGTGTTTATTTGGATTGTGTATTTAGATGGTTGTTAAAAGCCAGGCTGCTTGTTTAAAAACTTTTATTGTGAGAACAAATATACAAGGTGAAAAGGGCATTTATTTTTCCAATTTCTTTGTTTGTGACTGAGAACTATTATAACTAATACTAACTAATAACTGACGGAAAAATGATGAGTTGGCTCAAATCTTATTGTTTGTTCCGAACTTTTTAAAGAATGTTTTCTTAGAATACACATTTGTTTGCCAATTTACTCGGAAAATCAAATCACCTACTATTTAAACTAATATTTCAATTTTAAAAGATTCAAAAAATGATAAGTGAGTTTTTCTCCAACACTTCTGCCATCCTGGTAGTCTTACTTTTACTCAAATATAATGATTTATTTACTTTTGGTATCTCAGTAGATGAAGATTTAACTCTTACTTTTGAAGAAAAAAACAAACTAGACATGGTAAGACTAATTTGAAAAGCTCAAGACTTACAATTGTCTAAAAAATTAAAATTTCAAATTGTTCCTCAGTTCAAAAATGAGGTGAAACACCTGATGCCCCACGACTACATGAAAAGTGATATCTATCTCGTAAAATGGCTCAGAGGTTGGTACTCAAATTTATAAACAAAATTAAGATATTATTAAATTGCAAATCAATTAAAATATTATTTATAATAATTATTAATTTGACTTTTAAAACAGTGAAGGATTTAGACATTAACAGGGCCAAAGCTTCTTTGCTGGATGTAAGTTTACAAATATTTTGTTATCCGTTCACTTTTGACTGTAGTGATACAAGGTGTCATAAATTGTTAATAAATACTTAGAATTTAAAATGGAGAGAGCATTACAAAATGGATGGGATACTTGAAGAAGACTGGAGTTATTGGGAAGCCAATTATCCATTTTATTCTGATGGAATTGACAATGAAAATCGTCCAGGTAAGCAACAACTCTAATTTTGATTAAGCCTGTTCAAAAAGTAATAAGTTGAATCTACTATTAATAGTGGGAACTGCTGACATAAGATCATGGGACATTCGAAAAGTTGTAACATCCGGAAGAGAAGAAGAGTTTATGAGATATACGTATCGAAATTTAGAACTCGGGTACCTAATTCTTAGGCAAACCCAAAACAAAGGGTTTAATGTGACACAGGGAAGTTGCATTGGAAATCTTGATGGGTTCAGTTTAATCACTCATGGATGTTTACGATGTGAGTTTTTCAAAATGTATTTTTTTTTAAATTCTGAGTTTCAATTTTTATACATTTGTTTTTAAGGTGTTCCACTTGCTATCAGATTTTTACTAGCGTTTCAAGAACATTACCCAGGGATGACACATAAACTCATCCTCATAAATGGTTCGATTCTAAATATTTAAAAAGCTGTGCATTTCATAAATATTTTAGCTAATTGATTACAGATGTAATTTCTAAATTATTTCCTGCAGCTCCAGCATCATTCGAATTCATTTTAAACATTGCCCGTCCATTATTCGACATTTATACACAGAAAGCTTTTGAAATATACGGGACGAACAAAAAAATGTGGCAAGATAAATTACTAAGCTTTATACCGAAAGATCAACTTCGATCCCAATTCGGTGGGACAAAAAGCGACACATATTATTCTGAAAATGATTTTTGATGATTACATTTTATTTAACTTATTCCTTATTTCGTAACTTTCTGTTTTATTGTATTACTTTAGGGTGTCAGGTTTTGTTCTACATAATAAATAAGTAATGTCGATAATTTATCAAAAAAATTAACCTGAATGGTAAGTGTAAAATTGCTTCACTATGGATCATGATCATATAAACAATATATTAGTTTTACCAATAATCCTCTGAAGTAGGAAGCATAAGCCCAAGGGAGTAGTCGGTACCCTCCCGTACCAAAGAGGGATTGTAAGTCGTGATTCTCGTTACAATTGGCTTTAATTGATCCATATTAGTTTAATAGTAACAAAAAGAAGGAAATAACAGTCAGAAGACTAGGAGCTCTGTGTATTGTTTTTAGGGCAATTATGCTGAAAAACTGTATGCATTAAAAATGGTCTACTGCTTTCGTTAGACAAGCATATCTAAATTTACATAAAATTACATTTAATAACAAATGAAACCTGACTTTTGTAAATATTTTGAAACCACATCCACAATTTGATTAATCTACTCACATTAAAACGTGTGTAATAAGGCGATGAGGTTTTAATTTTTAGTGCAAAGAAAGCTAATCAATTACAAATTACAATCAAGAAAATGTGGTAGCTTATACCTGCATTCATTAAGCTATTAAACAATAGTCTTGATTTGTATAGGTATATAAGGCCAATTAGTGTTGATTAGGTGCATTTGGATTTTTTATTGCCTTTGCTCATTAAACCAGTGACAATGACAAAGTGCATGGTAATTTCAATTTAGACTTGCTATTATCAGGGATCGTCGATCGGAATGTCTCATAACTTTTGCATTATGTTTGCTCTTTGATTAATATAATTACTAATAGAAAAATGTTGGGGGAAAATGCAAGACTTTAATGAATGAGTGCAAGTAGCCTTTGAGTTTTTGGATTAAATCCTTTAAATAAAGAGGGCACCTAATAATAATATGGAATTTACTTGAAACTAGGTATGTCATTTATTTCTTGGCATTTTCTTTCATGACTAAAAATGTAAATGAGTTTCCTAAAAGAGTTTCGTATTAAATTAATTTTATATAAAAGGTTCGTTAAAACTATTGTTCCCGATGACGAATTTTTGTTTTAGAATTCTTTGTTAAGATTTTAAACGTAATCCCACCAAGCATTTAAATCTCTTGTTTGCTAACTATTAACCTTTCTTAAATGACTATCGCAAAAGGCTTATCGGCTCTATTTACTATTCACGTTTTACAAGAATTTGATCATTGCTTATGACAGTATGCATTTGTAATTTGTAAAGGATGCACAGTAGCTTTTATAATGAACAAGAAACAACGAACAAATAATTTTTTGTTATCAAATCGTAATTTTATTCTTCTTCGAAAAAACCTTCACAAAAATATATCGCATTAAATGCGCTCTCCTTTTCCTGTTGTAAATGTTAAAAAAATAGTAATCATCTGTTACAAGTTTACAAGTATTAGAGCAAAGTAAAGCAAGGGTGGGCTTACAATAGACAAGAAGGCACTACAAAGAAATTCATTAAACTGTAAATTAATATAAAAGTAGAAAAATATATAAATTGTATCATATAATAAATACTTATGGTGTGTTTTGTTCCAAAAAGAAGCTTAAAGTAGAACTCTTATTATTATTATTACGTGGAGTTAATCTGGATTAGTATGATGTAAATCAACATTAATTTTGACATGTGTAAAACTCCTGCAAAAAAGTGTAATTTTGTTCTTATTACGTGATTTATGTCATAATGTCATG
Source organism: Isotoma viridis (assembly GCA_034696425.1). Taxonomy (NCBI): domain Eukaryota; kingdom Metazoa; phylum Arthropoda; class Collembola; order Entomobryomorpha; family Isotomidae; genus Isotoma; species Isotoma viridis. Next base: position 29,226 of record JAQGAA010000127.1, read on the forward strand.
TGATGTGAAATGGAAAGTAACAATTCAAGATTAAAATCATTAAATGCATTTGCTAAGCTATGTGTGTTACAGTAAGCTTGTGAGTATTCCACTTGAAAACACAGCCTAGGAAATATGTACATAACCTAGTCCTTGTGTTCACTTAAATGGAACATTCACTCGCAGAATGTGCACACAAAGCACAACTAAATATAGTTTTTAATAGAATTGTGGAATTTCCATTGTCTTCACAATCTGCATTTAAATGCAACAAATGCTTAATATTTCGATGTGAAAAAAACTACTGTGAGCTAAAAGTAGAGTGTCAGAAGTAGTAGCTGCCTACATAATACATTTACATGCATGATGTTCTATCACAGTTCGTTGGTCGTCAAGCCATAAGTTACATAATAATTTTAAATAAATTTAGTTTTTCTAATTAAAATGAAGTCACTTTTGCCCTTGGAAGTCGTAATTGTTTATATGGTTCGTTGATAACCTACTTAAATCTCCTTAATCGTTGTATGATACATTATCAAAAGTACCTACAATTATGTGTACCAAACAATACAAAGACAGATTTGGGGTAAAATGTTCCAGATTAGGTATAAAATTGAAAGAATTAATTAGGATGAAGGTTTCCGGAAATTTAACTGCTTAAAAGTATCCATTGGCATAACCATGACCATAGCCACCTCCTGTAATTGTTTAAAAAATTAAAAGAATTAGCACACAAATCAATTTTTCTTGGGTTTAATAGGCATAGCAGTTATTTTCAATGGCAGTAATAATCAGGAATAATGACGTTTTTTAGTTGATTGTTTAAAAAGATAGGTTTAATATCAGAGTTGAATTGTACAATAGAAATCTGTATCTAAAACTTTTTAAGCCTCTAATATATCTCATGGCTAGATTTTTACATTTTATTGTACAGGAAGAACAACGGAAAAGCTATAAACCAAGCCAACTTGTGCCAAGTTGTCCCTAATCGCTTAATCGTCATATAAAATTAAAATATCCTATTGTTTCCTGAACAAGAAGGAAATTGATATACTACCAACTACCGGTTTTTTAATCCTACTCTAATTTTTAAAATAAAGCTACTAATCTAATCTGAAGTTGCTTCTAATTAAAATTCCAAAGATTTTTTGTCGAAAAATGTAAATGCTTAACCGTTCACCATAATTTAAACGTCTTTCTGGCCGTGTCTAAAAATGTATATTTGCTTTACCAAAACCAAAATTACCGTGTCCATAATCTCCAAATCCGCCGTGGCCATGGCCATGATGGTGATCCTTATACACTGGAACTCCGACATGTTTAACTACGGGCACATGTTTTACCACCGGATACCTATATGTCATAGCAAAACAGGTGAAAAATTTATGATGGTGATGAAATTGATTGATACAGCGTTATTTTGGCTTAGGGTACGGTTGACGGGTAAAATCTGGTATACAATAATCTCCAAATCCGCCGTGGCCATGGCCATGATGGTGATCCTTATACACTGGAACTCCGACATGTTTAACTACGG
>JAQGAA010000128.1:0-30705 GCA_034696425.1 Isotoma viridis
TTTATTTTTCTATGTACATCGTGTACAATGCAATAGATTTTGAGTTTTGAAAGGTGCAAAAGATTTATACTGATTTTTGATCTTAAAAACGAATGCATACAACATAATCGTTTGTAACAAGTTTAAGTGTATATTCTGTTTTTGGAATGTTTGTGATAGGACTCAGATAGCTAAAGTATAAAGTGTAAAGGTTTACATGGTATTATTTTGGCGAAAATGTTTTTTTGTTCATGCATAAATGGCACGATTTTGCCGGCCCGGTATGGTATTCCCCACCAGCAGCACTAACATAACATGAGTATGAAAAACCGGTAAAATGTGCTAAAATATATAATATTCTTTTATACATTGCTTTCTATACAATGCATTGTTTGTGGTGATAAAATGTTGAATTTGGATGTGTATCTCTGTCGAGCAAATTCGAAAATCAACACTGTACTACTACATGCTAAATGCTTCTTTTACCTTATAGTCTTTATTACGTCAAAGGTTTAATATTTTACCAAGACTACGGACAAAAGGTGAAGAAGGCCTAGTAGGTAGGTTTAGTATGACGCTGAAAGATTGTAAGGATTCAACCTAACTATAATATTGGGTTGTAAATTATATGATACATTTTATACTATTTTGTATCTAAGTGAAAAGTAGTTGGGGTCAGGACGTCCTGTCCTCTCTGCTTTGGTTGTTACGCTCGGTACTTTGTTTTTGTCTTGTGTTGTGGAAAGGATGGTTTTTAGTTTGTGGTTTACATGAAATTAAGATAAAAGCTGCTGCATCTCGATTACCTAGATGCATACCATGACACTTTGTCTTTAATGATAGGGAGAGGCAAAGTGCATCCTGGATTGAAATGTTAATTCCTTAAATGTAGGATAAGGTGCACTAATGATTATCCGAATATGTTAGGTGGGGTAAAAAAGTGTAGGTGAGGTTCTTTTGTGTGTGTGATTTAAACAGTGCAAACTTGTACTGCATAAAATACATTTAGATAGTGTTTTGTTAATGTTGAAAATAAGGGGATACCTATTTATACAGTGCCAAAATGGGATTTTAATTCAAATGCATGACGCCTTTCATCTTGCTAAAAAAACTTACATTCTGTCCGTGTTCCATAGCTTTTGTTTAAAAATGCAACTAAAGATGATCTCATTTGATTAATGAAACTTTTTAACTTTTGACTTTTTTTGTTTTTATGAAGGAGAGGCTACAGCTTGTTTTAGTTGCTAGCTTAAAAAAGGATACAATATGCTATGGTTGGTTGATTTGATACAGACATATTAGGTTGTGTATATTTTTTCCTTGAGTTTGTATTGTCAGCTGGAGTGCATAAGCTAATAAAGGTTGGGTAGAAAAGCAAAAGAGCTAAAGTTAAGCTTTTTGGGTTAAAAGGATGTGATAAAAAACTGCCTAATGTGGAAATAATGAGAGCATGAGAAAATTTTGTTGACTGGGAGGTACATTTTAGTTTTGAAGTGGTGGTTTTTAGTTTTTTAAGAGTTTTTTAGTTTTAATGATTGCTCTGGTCTTAAATTACAAAATGTAAGATTAACGTCCAAGTAAAAAAAAACTTAATTGTTAGATGGAAACTGTATACCCCATTACACTCCCAAATTATTCACAGTATCAAAAATTCGTTGTGTCCAAAACCAAAACCTTTAAATAGAAGAGTCTTGTACGGATCTTGGAATGTAACCCAATATGCTAAGCACTTACTCCTTGATAATTTATTACAAAAATATTAAACAAAATATGTTTGTACGAAAGCTTCTTATAATATTCCAATTCCAATATACCTAATATAAATGGTTTGCCTTGTACAGGAGAATATAATTTTATAACTTAATATAGGGTTTCCAGTACAGGTTGTGTACTTACAAGCAAGAAAAGTACTTTTTATTGAAATAAAAATGTAATTTTTTGTTTTGATTTCATGGTCAGCGGTTTTCGAGAGGTATCATAAAAGTTATAAGAGGATACAAATAATTATCATCATCATCATCATCAAAAACCTACATAAGCAATAGATATAATTACCTTCTCGATAGATTACAGATAGATTACTTCCGTCTGTTACATTTTCCATTTACGTCTAAAGATAAAGTCTCTCTTAAACCTCAAAATCCTTTAAAAAGTGTTTTAAAGACTGCTTAATATCCTGTACAACTCGTTTTGTTTTTGTTAAAAAATACCACATGCGTTAATGCATTTTTAAATGCTGGACAAGAGTAAAGTATTCTGTATGTGGGTCGAATGAATAGCTTATACACTTTATAGGTGGGATTTGTAGTGAACAAGGTCAATTTTTGTAGTTTTCTAGTATCATAGAAATCAGTTGGTTCATAAATTAGTTCGGTTGTATATCTGAATAGCTGCTTGTCGGCATGACCATCATCATGGTCAGTAGGGGTTTCTGTATACTGTAGATGAGCTTATTTTATAAAATATTTATGCATAGCTAGTTTTAAAAATTCAAAGTAATCTCCTATCATCTCTCTTCTAGGAGGATAATTCTCGTTTTAATGTTTGATCGTCCCTTATATACACTTTTTACTGTTTTTACTATTGCGACTTTGTTCCAAGATTCTTTACGAAGGTAATAGCATTATAATGAGGTTTTAAATCATACCTACTGTGTTTTGTATGCGTGCAAAGCAGATTTTACTATTTTCATATAAAACAATAATAATACAATAAATGATACGATGAAAGGAGTTCCATCCAGGATGAGATTGGAATCTCTGGAGGATTTTAAGGTTTTGAAGGTAACTACAACCAAGCAGGCGATTCAGTATAAGTAGGGAGACTACAGCAGAAATTGCTGATTGTTGTGTGGTGTGTTATCACTAAAATACAGAATAGTAAGAGAAGCCCCCTGTAATAAACTGGAATTACTTACTTTTGTTTTTATTATTATTATTTTATTATTATTCTGTAGGCTTGTATGTTGTGAGTTAGGAGGATTTTCAAAGTACGAAACTGGGTCAGTTGATTTAGATTTTATTATTCTAGGTATTGTTTTCCATTTCCATGAGTTGGTTGTTATGTTTTTAGTGAATGCTACATAAATTTTAAGTCTGGTATAATATTCGACTGTCAGATATTTTCCGTGGATTGAGGCAAATATGGGATTAAATTTTGTTGGTTGGATGATTTTTTATAATAATTTATAACACAGAGAGGTAATAACATTGTAAGAGGGAGGAGAGAGATAAGGAAAGTGAAATGGAATTATTATTCATAAACATTTTTCTGATTTTAAACTGATATCACAGACACTACAAATTAATAGACAGGGCCGAATTTAATACATGAGCTTAAATAATGTAGATATCGTGGGATTTCATAGTAATAATTTTAAATTGAAACGGGGTGGATTTCAGTTTTGTTTTTAGAAAGCTATTTGACAGATATTGTGCGGATTTATGAAGAGAATTAAATTAGTTTTTTACAGTAGTAGTGCCGGGAATCAAATTAAGATAGGTTTTATTCAGATATTTATAAGATAATGATTCAAAACTTTGCAGTATTTTACCTTTTTACCCTTTAGTCTATTATTTAGTTTAGTTTCATACTCTCTATCCAGTGTCCAGTCTCTTTGATTATTATATAAATTGACAAAAACTCGGAAATTATATTAGATAAACTCATTAATTACCCCAATTTTATAGCCCAAGCTTGAATTAAAAACTTGAAAATGTTACAGCGATGCGTTGTTACTTGATGGTTTGCATACTAATGATTGAAATTAAAACTAGGTAATTTTTGTTCTGAAACATTCACGTTAAGTTTTTTTTGTCCTTGACACACCATTATTGTATCTAAAAGCTGTAAGCATGATGTACAAGAGAGAGAGAGAGAGAGGAAAAATAAAACTTGTAAAATAATGCCAAGATACACAATGGAAGGTGACACTGACAGGAAATTGCTGTGTAATAATAATATTATAATTGTTATTACGTAAAACTAGTATATCGTTCGTGTATGTATGTGCCTTGCATGTGTACAGCATTTCTTCCACATCCGTCAAAAATCTGTCCAAGAGATCTTTCTATAATAATATTTAATAATATAATATAATGCAATGCAATGAACAATGGTACTGCATATTAATACTATGGTATGACAGTAAGACCTCACATAATATTATCATTGTAGACACAGGGTGACATAATTACAAAAGGTGGTATGGCTTACTATTGTGGTTCCATTTGACAGATTTAATTAGCCTAGTCAGTCAAACTAGAAAAATGAGATTTGAAAAAATATTTGAAGTCTAAAAATAAAATAATATTAATGACAAAAGGATGCTATATTTTGTGGGAAGGGAAGACACACCTTTTAATTAATATTTTACTTTACTTTTACTAAAACACAATGCAATTAAATTAAATTTTGAAAGCACGCCACACCTAATTCAATGATATGCAGCTGGCTAAATTTGTATTATTAGTTTAGTAAAAATTTGTTGGGCTGGCTGCTTTCCTTCCGGGTAGTTTTTTTACAAATAAATAAAAAAACTTTGACTGATTTAGGTATATGGTTGATACCTCCGAGATGGGCTAGTTTCTTCGCTCGGGTGGATAATTAAGAATTAAGATGGGATGGGACTATTGAGTATATACAGGTGTTTGATATAAGGTGATTAGTAATTTAGAGGAGGATCAATTTCATCGATAATAAGTGAGTAGCTTAAGCTAATTGTAGTAGGAGTTTTAATAATAAATTGTACATCATTTTTGTATATAAATTTAGGTGCATCATCACATCATTACTCTATAATATAAAAGTGCATGCATACCTCAAGCTGAGTGTTCTTTTAGCACGTTTAACATTCCATATGGCAAGTGGTAAAAATACAATGATATATTAAAAATAGTAACTCAAATGAATAAATTCAGGCTGCAACGAGCAAAGCCAGCTTCATTATAGAGATAAATACAACTTAAATTAACCTTATTAGTATTCCAAGAGCGTTATTATTAATATTTTATTGTTATGATTGTATGTGTAATCCATCTGCAATGCATTTTTATTTAAAATATGTATTTGTTTTGTAGTAAGTAACGAAGTAGACAGGATACCACCTCTTAACAAAAATGTTCAGGTAATGAGCAGCCCTTGGAACATTAAAAGTTTTGTACATTTTTGTCTCACGTGGTCATAGTTGTATTACAGTCGTTCGTACTTAATTTAGTTTAATTGATATCGCGATAAGCAACGATGTGTGCAAAGGTGTATTGTATAGGAGATTTTTACACTTAAAAAAGAAACAATAAGTTTGTTCTGTATTTTAACGATGTGTTACTGTTCTCTTATGTTTCTGTTGTTAAAAGCTAATAAAAATGATGGCATTTTTATAAAACTTTAGTCTTCCTTTCCCTAGACATAAGAAAAAGAGAACAATTGTTTCATAAATCAGGTGCGTCTTAATTATAAATTCGACTAGGACTTCAGAGGACTTCGATGCAGTAGAATCAATTAAGTCTCCATAAAGTCAATTTATTTATTCTGTCTACATTTCAGAATGCACTTTTACTTCTTTATTTGAAAGGTTATCCAAAAACATTCGCTTTTAATTCAAGATTAGCTTCCATTCCATATCCGTACCTAATAAATAAAACAATTGTTTGTTTGCAGTTTACAAAATATAAATGTAACTTCTTCTTAGGGTTTGTTTTGGTAACTTGCCATTTACAGCTCAAACTGACATAATAATATTAGAAATACTATGTGATATAATATAATGCATCCTTCCTTGTTCATTCTTTGAAGCTTATCTTATTAGTTTGTCTTGTAGCTTATTGTACATCTAAGTGTAACTCCCACCATTGACTTTAAAAAGCAATAAATTTCAACTCCAACTGCTTGATAGTAAAAAGAATGCATTTTTTTTGCTTTTTTAAACAGTGAGCATAGAATTACCTTTAAATAAAATGTAAGAGTGTAGTGTAAGGTTGGCTGTTGATGAATTTGGATTGTGTAAGTTGATCATGATAAGCTTCTAACACCTTATTCCTTAAGGACGTATGAACTATAATAACCATAAAAAATTACCTTGCAATGTCTGTCTGAGTATTGAGTAGTATTGACTGTTCTTCTGTTACCACTAATAACTATATGTCTGTCTGAAGTCTCTCCTTGCTGAAGATTCTTCTTGGACAGCCTTGAGAACTCAGTGAATTTTTCATGATTTGTGTTGAATTAATAAGCGTGTTGGATGGATGTGAGTGATATGATCGTGTTAAGTCTGCTAAGGTTGGCTTGATTACTATTTTTATTTGTATTTTGACTGTACCTAATTAATTTAATGCTCATTACATTACTGTTTGTATATCAAAATATTATATGAGTTATTTATTTACATGTGTTGTAAGATGGGTGCAGTTACCTAGTTGTCTTTGTGGCTGAATTCTATTTATAACTGTGATCCTGTATTGTTGCATCATAAAACTTTTGAATTGACATATGGATCATCTATAATTAGTAGTTTTATTATATTTTTAGATGAGTAAGTGGGCAACATTGAATTAGTTGAATTTATCCAGACAAGATCTAATCCTAATTACCAATGTCAGTATTTTTATTAGATCATCATTTTATCATTTTAGTCATAAAATGACTAAGAACAGTTGTTTTGCGGTAGGTTAGGATGAGTTATGTTTTATATTGAGGTTAGAAAGCGTTTTTAATGAGTTAACGATGCTTTTAAAGATTGAAGACCTCTTGATTAAAATCATTATAAAAATATCCTTGTTTCTAAGCCAAGTGATGATGAGTTATATGAGTATTTAACAACCAGACAGGGTTGTGTTGAAACTTGAATTAATGCATAGTTAGTTAATTAGTTGGTGGGATTATATAATCGATAAATTGCAAAATGATTTATTAGCTAATTTGGTAACATTATAGTTGTAATTTAGCTAGTAATTCATTGTATCAGACTCCATAAATATCCAGGTGAATTTGTTGTGTTAAAATGAGTTGTATTTTTTGGCTAAGCTTCACACTTTGTATTTACTATAAATATCTAAATAAAGCCCCCACTACCACTACAAATGAATCACCCTGAAATATTGAAAACTCCCGTAAACTTTCAGACAGAACCCGACAGAATTTCTTGTACAAAGCGAAGACTCAGTTCTTAATGCTTAAAAGTTTACACTTGAAATGTAACAATTAAAATGCCATTATAATTATATGCTAATAATATGACTCATAAACTGTGGTCTTATAAACTGTCATAACTGTTAAAACCTGGTCCCGATGAAAAAATCATATTTCTAAATCTCAAGTGCTTTTGTTTTTACTTGTGATAATGATGATGATATAAACATTCCATATCTATTTCAATGAACATATTATGTTTTTTGATCAGTTTTGTAAGACGAAAAAAAGTATGCATGGCTAATCGTAAAATTTTAGCTTTTCTTCAGCTATAACACAACCGTAACACATTTCTGTGGAATTTTGTTGTTTATTATTATTATTTAAAACATTAAAGTCTCCTTTCTTATCTAGGGATATTCGATCTGCTTTCTCACAATGTAAAACAAAAAATAAGGAAATAAAGTAAGATCACATCTTCCCAACTTAGATGCTCCAGCATTTAGCATTGATTAATAGCACATATTGATTTCTACTTCTGATTACATACCATACCCAAGTTTTATGAGATTTGTGAGATTAACATTTAAACTATTGAACAGAATAATCTATGCTGTTGTTTAGAATAGTTTAAACTTAAATACTTTAGAGATCCTTGAGATTTTATCGAGGCACTTTAAAGAGAAGACAATAAACCCTGGATATACCAATGCATAACGTATTACAGTAGCTAAAGCATAGTGGCGAAATGAGGTTAATCTAACATTTTACATTTTACCAAGCCACATGTGTCTCGGGGTTACAAGTTTATTTCAACAAACTAATCTTGTTTTCAGTTTGATGAAATGAAGTGAGAAAGAGAGAGATTTCAACACAAAAAGTGAAAACGATTTCTTGTGTGCTTTTTTTCTGTATTAGAATTTCGGTGTCAGACATGAAGGCCCGTATGGGCCACATAGTGTCTTATCAATCGAATGACTAATTTCTCTCATTAATGTATTTGTTTTTAAAACCTTTTGTGTTTTTCCAGAAAAATAATTTTTGTTTAAAAAAGAAGTAATAACCCGAGTGTATAAATCCTGATAAAAATATGCTTTTGATTGTCCTTCCTGGTTTCGATGTGTCATATATATCAATATCACATACATAGCTTGTTTTTCGGCCATGAGTTAGCAGGATAATTAATACCATGTAATATGAATTATGATACATTATTAGTGTAAACCCATCTACTATCCTTGTTTTTACTATTTGTTCAGAATTCGAGCTTATTTTTGTTTTTTATACAGCAAAAGAATGTCTTTGACTAAAAAAATAAAAGAGTTCTGTGAGAAAACCAAATAATTGGAAAAAATGCAGGTGGTGGCTTTAGCAATGTATATTGTTCTTTGATGATTGAGCTGATGATGTTTGAGGCTATAATAGCTACATATGGCTGAGCTAATAAATTTTGCAGTTTTTGGGATAAATGCCAGAAATATCCTGTTACAATAAATAAATTGTATCATCTACCTTCTATTATTTGTAGTCCTTGTTAGCTGATACTTAATGTAATCTAGTACAATCACCAGTTACTCCCATATTTTACTCTCTTAAGAGCAACATCATTCATGACGATGATAATGAGTATGTGTGTGTGTGTCATCGTTATATTTAATGATAAAGCTTTCTTTGACTCTGTTTCATGAAAAATAAAGAATACAATAGAGAAGGATTTAAAGTTGATTATTTGTGATGGGTGGTTGACTGATATTATCACTTTTTTGGCTGTTTTATCACATTGGAAGTGGAAATGACATTGCAAGCTTTGAATTTATTAAAAAACAGTTTGCCGGTTGAAATTGATCTAGCTGATAATATTATGGTTCAGGCTTATTTGTATGATTTTGGTCAAGTAATCCAGAGTCTGAACATAAGGTTGGTATATGTGAGTCATTGATCATTGATAAAATCGGATCGTGCCGAGTATTACTTCCTATTCCTGGGTTATGTAATACTTTTATTAATAGATTATTGTGGAGGATCAGCCGGACGGAACTAAGTTAGAATTTTTGGGTCGGGAAGTAAGTAATAATAATCGTCAGAGGCTACGACGGGTTTACTTTAGGGTGTCATTTTGGTATTCGAGTTAGACCAGAACGAACGGTTAGGTAAATGAAATGCCATATGGGCATGATCAAGTTAATCATATTTTAAGCATAGCGATAGCCGTTATATTCCGATCTTCACTTGAAAAGGAACAAAGTAAGTTTCTTGTCTGCTAAAAAGCCTTAAAAACAGGAACACATGTCCAAGTCCTTCCGGACTTGAGAAACTAAGATTGAAGTCTGAAACCGCACCAGTCACCTGTAATAGGGTTTCTGTAAGAGTTATCTGGCGAATGGGCTGAAATAAAAATAATTTTGTGTCGGTAACATTCCATGGGTATCGACAATCACCGGTCTTATGTATTGCTAGCACTTTTCCTTTTAATCCTCTAAGAAAACCTTTAAAGTTTAAAAACCTTTACAAACTTAATAAGCCTTGTAGCTATTATCATTTCAGAAAGTTATGTATTATGTGTATCATTTTTCAATTTTTGTTTTTAAAAGAACAACCTTTTCACAAATGGAGTTATTTTTTATTTAAAAAAGCGGATGGATGACAGACCGCATGGGTACCTAGAATGATGTTTTGTTCTTTTGGAAAACAGAATGGCAAAAGGGCTTCTCTCTATTGTTTAATTTGATGGATAATCTGTCAGTACTACTACTGCATCAATTGGGGATCGAATCCTGTTCTATTTCATAGGTACGTATGAAAGCTCAAAAATCGAATGCCAATTGCAATAAAAGTAATAATAAGGCTGAATTTTGTAAAGAAGCAAGGCTACAGGATAACGATGACAAGGCAATATATAGTTAGTGGTTTTAGTTTTTAAAAGTTGCAGTTGGTAGATTACGGTAGTTTGAGTCGAGAAGTTATTAGCATGCTTTATAATAGTCTGTTTTTCAATGTGTGTTGAATTCCAAAGTACAAAGTCTTCTTGAGTTCAATGCAACCGATTTGTGTCATCGGTATGATGTGATGATAGCACCACCACCAGTTGTTAGCAATACCTAATATTGGATATTGGATTAGAATTAACAAAAAAATAAAGCTATAATAATCATATGTAACACACATAAGCCATGATTATAGATGGATAGAGGTAATATTATTATTAATATCGATTATCATTTGTTAAAGACATATTTGGCATAATTTGAGTCTTTTGGATGTTCATCATCATCATTCAACCAGGAAGGTGAAGTTGGATGGGGAAATTGAAATCTAATTTTTCACTACAGGTAAGTTTACCAAAGATTACCTTGGTAGAGAGAGATTACACTGACTGACTGACTTGAACGTGAGTGCCTAATAAAGTATAAATATCTGTTTCTCTTAAATAATATATAGCATCGCGAATGAAACTTTTGCATAGTCATCCTCATAGCATGGGAACTGATTAAAAGGAAAGGACATTTAATTTTAAATGGGTTTAACTTTTTATATATTATTTTTAGTTGTTTATGATGTAAACTTCCCATAGAATCGATATTTTATAGAGCATTCTTGAGTACAAAAAAGCCGGTAGGTGGTTAAGATTGGTTATGCCGTATCAAAGGTATAAGCCACGAGGTAAAAGGTAAATGCTCGCCTTTGTTTGTCAAAGTTGCACGTGGAGATTGCCTGTTCGAGAGATGAACATTGTACTCACATAAGTTTGTAGTAAAAAAGTGTTCCACAGTGTTTATAATAATGTAGTTGTAGGCATATGCAACACACATATACATCTTTAGGTTTTACTAGCTTAGTGATAGCTGTTGTATTGGCACTGACAGGGAATTCGAATTTCGAATGTGATGTATAATATGATGTATAGTTTCTATTCATCAAGATTCGGTTGAGCTAGAATGTGAGAAAATGTAAATAAAGAAAATGTAACGGGGCCAGGCATAGGCAAAAGCAGATTCTTTAAGCTTTTTTTGTGGTGAGAGTGATATTAGAGCTGTGTGTTGTAATATTGCATACTGATGGGTAATGTTTATTTGGCATTTTATGACATGTTAGTTTGATGGATTGATGAGATTTAAAAGGTTGGATGTAGAAGGAAAAAAGCTTTTCCTTTAGAATTTTTTTAGATTCCAAACTTTGTATTCTTTTGCCTTGAGGTAAAAAATTGTTAACCCTTTTGCATGAGGTGAAAGTGTGTAAGGAATGTTAAAATTGGTTTTTGCATTTTGTTGTTTTATTGATAGAATATTTTGGTATTAAAAAATGCATATTCGCTTACTGACTTATGATTAGACTTACAATTAGATTTTTTTAAAATGATTATAATTTAAATTAAAGGAATTAATTAATGTTTAAAAATAAAAATTTGAGGATCAACATATTGATAAAAGTTAAAAATAAGAGGATCTACATTAACCTTAATATTAATGAAGGAAGTTTTAATCATTATTCTTGAAGGCAGAACTAAAAAAATGTATTAAAATAATACTTAATTATTACAAGTCAGTCTAAAGCATTATTGCACTAATCATATCATAAGAAATAATATATTTATTATGATGCTGAATAATTAATTATGAGTATAACTCTTGCCGTCTCTTGCGAAGGTTAAAGATATAACTTATACTTATTATAACCAGCAAAAGACTGTATGACAGTTGACCTAAGAGAAAAATATTTTGCGCACACATGTTCCAGTATTGATAAAAATGTTCCTGTTTTTATTGAAACAGCATTGGTACCAGTACTACAGTCTACTACAGTACAATTATTTTCATCTTGAATTCTTCAAACAATCCAAGTCAAAGCGAACATATTATTTACCAGCTGCGAATGTCTGCACTCCAGTAAATAAAAGATTTGTTAATTTTAATCTAAACCAGAAGACTTGCATGGAAAAACAACTTGAAGAAGCAATAAACATGCATCTGTATGCATTCAAAGCGAATTTTATTATCAAAGAAAAAACCAAGGGCCAAGGATATTCAGATTGCAATGACTTTTCGCTTATGTCTTGTTGTTATTGACTTTATAATATTTTCACATTTTAAGTCTTATCCTAAAGGATACGACATTTATATATTCCCTTAATGCTATACATTTGGAAAGAGTTCAGTCTGTAAATATATAGCTGTGTGTATATTATATCTGATTGAGATTTATATTTATATCCCAAAAGAAGTATTTCAACTCTATACTTCACTAGATTCTTGAAACCTTTGACGTTTATAATTTACAACGAAGAGTAGTATGGATTAAGAAAGAAGTGGATTTATTATTGATGCAAAGTAAAATTATGATGATTTGAAGTCTTTTGGAGTTGATTTGATGTAATGTGATATGGCTAATGATGATTACAAAAAGGTCATAGGCAGGGTGAAAGCATCATAATTTACTCGTGGCATCATCATATACATACCACAGAATTATCTTATTCCATATAATTCACGACCTCCACTACTCAACTCAGTTTTATGATTTGTTTCAAGATGTAAAATTGAAACAGCATTGGTACCAGTACTACAGTCTACTACAGTACAATTATTTTCATCTTGAATTCTTCAAACAATCCAAGTCAAAGCGAACATATTATTTACCAGCTGCGAATGTCTGCACTCCAGTAAATAAAAGATTTGTTAATTTTAATCTAAACCAGAAGACTTGCATGGAAAAACAACTTGAAGAAGCAATAAACATGCATCTGTATGCATTCAAAGCGAATTTTATTATCAAAGAAAAAACCAAGGGCCAAGGATATTCAGATTGCAATGACTTTTCGCTTATGTCTTGTTGTTATTGACTTTATAATATTTTCACATTTTAAGTCTTATCCTAAAGGATACGACATTTATATATTCCCTTAATGCTATACATTTGGAAAGAGTTCAGTCTGTAAATATATAGCTGTGTGTATATTATATCTGATTGAGATTTATATTTATATCCCAAAAGAAGTATTTCAACTCTATACTTCACTAGATTCTTGAAACCTTTGACGTTTATAATTTACAACGAAGAGTAGTATGGATTAAGAAAGAAGTGGATTTATTATTGATGCAAAGTAAAATTATGATGATTTGAAGTCTTTTGGAGTTGATTTGATGTAATGTGATATGGCTAATGATGATTACAAAAAGGTCATAGGCAGGGTGAAAGCATCATAATTTACTCGTGGCATCATCATATACATACCACAGAATTATCTTATTCCATATAATTCACGACCTCCACTACTCAACTCAGTTTTATGATTTGTTTCAAGATGTAAAATAATAAAAAGTCACATTGCATTTCTCTCTCTCTCTTTTCCATGCCTATATTTGATTAAATTGATTGAATTTGGGTAAAGCTTTTTTCGCTAGAAATGCAGTGGGTTTAAATTTTTTTAAGAATTCAGAGTAGTAATACCTCTTAAGAGCTTTCTCATAATTCAACTATACACTCATACTTTCCCAAGTACCCGGACTGTGAGTACTTTTACTTGTTCTCCTTTCCTCTTTTCTTTTATATGATTTCGTTTCGTTCGTGTGTACCTGAATATAAAACTGAAGATGATGTAAAAGATTTTTACAAGTAGTAGTAGTAGTAGTAGCAGTAGTAGTAGTTTTGCGGTAATAATAATTGGTCTTAGTCTTGAGAGTAGTAGTAGTAGTGGTTGATGGTATCATTTGAAGAAACGAGGTTAGGTTTTTCCTTTGCATGATGGTACTTCAAACTTAACATCGAGAGTGCATTGGGCAATAACTTAAGGTCCATTTGAGCTTTAGAATATGTGTATAAAAAGATACGATATGATATGACATAATATAATGACATTGATGTCTTATAAACACGTACGTACGTAAAATATAAAAAAAAACTTTATACGTAAGTCTTATAAAACGTGATAAATTTCTTGGAAACTAAAATTCTAATGGAACATCTATAAAATGCAATGATATCAAGAAAGAAAAAGTAGACTAGGTAGGTATTTTCATATTATAATGAGATCTCAAGTTAAGCAATATGGATAGCAGCGTAAGAGTAAGTAAAAGTAATAATATTACAAGGGGAGCTGTGGTGGGACTGCGGGAGACTGAATTAAAATACGAGTGTATGGCTATTTAGAAGCATTTTAAAAAGGGACTTGACTTGCATTAGATTGCTGAATTTATTATTTTTATTACAAGACATAAGAATACTCCAGTGTGATAGTTTTATTATTTTTAAAGTCTTGAATCATAATAAAAAAGTTATTATATATTTTTCCTCCATGTTTCACGATGGTATGCTGCTGTTTTCGTTATTACTTTATAGGTATGCATGGGGAATTAAAAAAGCAGCTTTTATTGAGTTCGAATTATATGCTTTTAGGCAAGGGTAAATGTTAGCTGCAGTGGGAGTTCAAAATTTATACATTAATTATGTGCCTTTGTTTCTTATACAAGGAGCCTTTTAGTAAAACTCACCCCTTTTAATTTCTGACACAAAGGTTTCATACTATCTAAGCTGGATTTTTTTTCAAGTAAATCCACACACCAACTTTTGAACCGAGCTTTATACACTAAAGAGGATCCCACATATTAAACGCTTCTTCACGTTGTTGCTACGTGAGTTTTACAGGGGCTTTACACACACAGGTCTGTAGAAACCAGGCTTTTTTGATAAGTTTACAGAACTACTCCTTTTATACTTGACTATAAAAGAGAGAGATAGAAGCTCAAGAGTTGGTTCCAGTAGATTGTGGAGAACCCAAGGTATAAAACTAGCATAGATGTCAAGCTTTATATTTATAATTCTGTGTACAATGTTGACATAAGTATAATAGAAAAGGGTATAAAAGTAAGATTACATTATTCCGGAAAAGGCTTCCTATACATAATACCTAGTGACTCTTATAAATTATTGAGAATAATATAGTCGAGATCAAAATAACGGATGCTAGAGTGTAGGTTGAGTTCAGAATATATATATCTATTGAGTATATTTGGCCCCGAAGAACCCCGAAAGTTTTTGTTGCTACGTTGATATTACTCTGACTGGAGAAAGAGCTTCTACTGTGAAGAGCAACTGGATGGATGGAGTTTACTTAATAGAGGTTGGGTTGGGATGGGATTGGAGTTATTATTGCATTGCATGGCTTGAGCAAGTTGGATTGGTTATGTTATATAAAAGTAGCATGGCAGGAGAAAGCTATGTGTGTGGTTAGTAGTAGTAGTAGTGTGATGTTATAAATACTTCGGGTAACAGAAATTGCATGGAGACACGATTGACGGTATGTAATATTGTTCTACGGACCGGGAAAGACTTGATTTTCAGAGGTGTTTTTCACTCAAGACTTTCTCTCATTTTGCCGGATGTTTCAAAAATTGAGTTAGAAAAGGAAAAAATAGTATGTTCCGGTGAAAATTTACTTTTCTAAGTAAGGAGGATATACAGTTTTAGGTTGTGTGCCTTTTTTGTATCTATTTTACAAAAGGTGGATGTTGGTTTGATTCTAGCTTGAGTTTTGAATAGTTTTTTGGAAACTATTTTAGTTGCAAGTACATGTTTGATAATGAATATAAAAAAAGATTTGGATACCGGTGGTGGTGGCAAGATTTCATATGCAACTAGGTCTGGCGGATGCTTGACAGTGCATTTTCGGGTTTCCGGTTTTTTAAGTTTTATGACTCTGCTTTTGCCGGTACTTTACTTGGCTTCGAGGGTTTATTTTTCTAAGAACGGAAGACACATCAGCTCTGTACTTTGTACATGTACTTTGTACAGATTTTTTTGGAAATGTTTTAAATACATTTTCTTGCCATAGTCAGTTACCTATTCATATTCACAGTGCCAGGTGTTTCACAATAATTATGTTTCATGCATTTACTCCATTTGATAAGTTGGACCTAAATCTGTAAAACTCAAATAAATTTTTAGTAAAAATTTACAAAATTTTTCAGGCATTCAGCTTTTAATATGTAGAAAAATGTGTTTCCTCATTCAAATATTTACAGTACCAAAGATTAGTATGAGTTTGTCATAAACGTTCCATGAATTGCGAAATAAAAAAATAAAAAGGGTATTCCACTCCATAGCCCTATGGCAGTGATACTTCCTAGTTCATCCCTATCTATTTTTAAAACAAATGCCACAAAAAATAGTAGCCATATTCATCTTATTATGATAGTATTTAACTTGATTTTAAACCATGCTATAAACCGCAATGTTGATAAAAAATTCCCTGAATGTATTTTCCCTTTTCCTCGAAATCAGTGACAATAATAAGGAAATTAATGTCGTTAGTTTTTAGCCCAAATTTTTCATTCCATTGTGCAATTATCATTAACTCGTGCAACGGTGCAACAAAGCCATATCATATAATAGCATTATTTCAAACGATTAATGATAAAAGAATAGTTTATGCTTATGACTATTATTTTTTACAGCCTGAAATAATTACTACTTTAGTCAATTCTGATGCAATGTCAATACCAAGTTTCCAACCAAGTGATATCATCATCACTTTATCACCATCACACCACCACCACCACAAGCACTGAGTTTTGGAACGGTTTCGAAGTTCATGATGATGCTAGTAGTAATAGTACTAATAACTAATAGCATATTTACTTAAATGCTAATCTTGGCACTTTTCATTATAATTGTATTATTATTAGTACCCTCATAAGTGTCGTAAGATACGATACTATACATTACAAATGAATGCAACTTGTATAGATTCTTAAGAAAGTTAAAACCATTGAATGAATACATCTTAACTATTTTCAGTTTCAAAACTACATTAAATCCACATATATGCAAATAAGCATTGTTCTAGCATCAAGAACCTCATTAAATGTTAAACTTGTTCTTGTGAAGAAGAAAAAACCTCATAAAATAAAAATCCTGGAGTATTGAGCATCTAAGTAAAGTGCATCTTTACAATAATAATGAAATTAAATACATGCAACTATTCAAAAACAACTACATACTAATAGACAGTTGTTGAGGATGCTATTCTGATGGTTTTTACATTAGGGAAAAGTATTTGTGGTAAGTTTGCAATGTAGATATGTGTGGTATTGAAAATCCCCAAGTTGAATTAGATCTCTTCGTGTGTTACAGCTGATACTCCTGGGTAACTGGCTACTAGTTGGCATAAGACTACTTTTAAAAGTTGCTCAGGGTATGGGGATAGGTAATATAATATTGCATTGCCTTTTGCCCATGACTATTGGATTGCCTCGAGTTTTTTACCAATTTTGTTTTTTACCATAAGAATATACAGAGTTCTGTTGTTCTGTTGCATACTAGAAGAGTTAAAGACAAGTTTTATATGTTCAGCAGTACGAGCTACACGAACCATACAATCCAGTGTTACTAAAGAGTATGCTCATGCTTTTAGTATATGTTACATTCACTCTTTGAAGTTGAAATAAGTAAAGTCAGCCCTTCCTTGTTGAGAAGCCCACAGTACAGCAGTAGCAGAGGACAGGGAAAGAACACTTGAGAGCGTTTGGGAGACAAAGTAAAGAACAGAGTTAGTTTGATACTATAGTAAAGCTACAATTTTTATTAGTTTTCACATTTTCTTATTACTATTATGGAGAAGACTTACTAGATTTTATTACAAGAATAAAATAGATTAAAAGTAAAATATTAAGTTTACAAAAATTTATCTTCATATATATTATTATTATATCAGAAGAATTTACAATCCTTACTGACTGTTGTACCTTGAGCTAAAGAAATTATTGCATGGAATAGATACAGATAATACAGAACCAAAAGTAAAGTCCTTGTTGTACTGAAACATTTTTAAGAAATGTAAAGAATTTTTTAAATTTTTCAAACAATTGCTAAAATTTAAGTCACCAGTCAGTCAAATGATACCATATTTATAAAAGCATTTACTAAATTCATTATTTTCGAGACTTTATGAGACCAGATATTATTATTATTATTTAAATATTTACAAAAAGTTATAATAATTTAAACTACTAAACACTATTAGCTAGCTTATCCAAAGCTCACAATAAATTTGTTCTGTGTGCCAAGAGAAAATAGTTGTTACTTCAGAAGAGTTGGAAAAGTTTTGTCTATGAAAGCACAAGTTACCAATCATTGACCGCATAAACTAAGAAAAAAAACCGGCTTGAACTTAACATCTCTTGGAATCAAACGGTGTAGTATAATCTTTAATTAGAGATTGGTTACAATGGTGGTTCCTACACCGGACGAAGGTGACACTTTATTATCAACCCCTAGCAGTGCGACCTGCTGTACTAGTAGTGGGGGTGGTGTATCTAGTAGTAGAGGTATGCCTGTAATACCAGAAGAAACCGCTGGGACAGGAACAGACTTATTAAGCAGTTCACCTGCTAATTCTTCGGATACTAGACATCATCATGGACATGGAACAGGGATCTCATCATTGGCGGATTCAGATTCTGAAAAGACTGCAAGTAACCCAGGTTCTGAACACCAGATTCGCCACCGTCATAATAGTAATTCATCTTCACAATCACAACAAGAGTCAACAATAAGGGACAGAATTCCAGGAACGACGATGGATCTCGAACAACAAAAAGGGCATAACAATATGACTATGGGAATGGATAGTACCATTATTAGTAGTAGTAGTAGTAATGGAAGTGTTGGGGGTGTTAATGATGGTCATGGTGGACCTGGAGGTATTAATTCTGAAACAAATGCATCGGCTAGTAACAATAATGATAATGATTATCGAATGAGAAGATATGTGTACAATCCAGATGATCCCGACATGCCCCCACATTTGAGTGAGTGCTTTGATTCAAATGTGATTGCGATATTAAATCGCTGTGATCCGGAGCGAGGTCGAAAGTGCTATAGTTGTGGGTATGATAACACACTAAAGTTTCAACAGCAGCAAATCCAAGCTACATATGGTGGTGGTTATACCAATGGCTTTAGGAATAGCGTTGGGTATGAAGATGAGACTTATAATTGGAATTCGTATAACAATTCACATGGTGAAAACGATGATTATAATGCCGGTGGTTATGGCTTTCATCAACAGTATAATTATCAAAACCAACAGCAACAACAGCAAGGTGGATACGGATGGAATTATTATGACTCTGGGTACTTAGGTGGAGGTTTTTATAATAATGAACACCAGTATCAGCAACATGGAATGAGTGAAAGTGACATTACCATGGGACTTGTTAGTAGTCGTCGACGTGTTAGTGGAAATAGTGAACTTCAAGATGGAAATAATGCTATGGATGATGAGGAAGTATTTACATTTGATGTAAGTCATATTAAAATTCAGATATAGTATTTATTCCAAATTCTCTTTTTATCACATTTGTTAAAGTTAAGGTCAAGGGGCAATAGCATGATTGGATTTTTTTATTGTTTGGCAATATTTGTTGCGAAAAGTTTAGGTTTGTTTTATGAGGTTCAAGTTAATTTGCCTTTCGGATTTATAAAGGTTTTCGGAAAGTTATACAATTTTACAAGTTACACAAGTTATAAAGTTTTACAACTATATAGGGAATGGGATTAAACTCCTGATTTTATTATTTTGAATATTACATAAGTTGTAATAAGTTTTATACATGCAACAATTGTAATTTATTGCACCGCTAGAATTGATTACCATATTTTTCCCTCTAATCGGAAATTCAGAAACCAACAGCCAAGTGAGTTAAGGTCTAGACTCAGTTTTGTTTTCGAACTCGTTGAATTGTATTTTTCTAAAGGATTACATTATTTATGCAAAAGTGGTTGAAGTAGAGTTGAGAGAGGTGTTCCATTATTTCTTTCGGTGATTTTGACTGACACCTAATTTTATATTCACATAAGTTCGTATCATGCTAAATTTTTTGTTACTAATGGTATCACCATGCAATCGGAATGTTCTATTGAAGTGGTTGCATGCAAGTAGAAGATGGATTGGATAGGAAGCTGGGTAGTAGTACTTGTACTAAATATTGCATTGTATGCATGATGAGATGATTGATCTTGGATTGCTTCGTTTAATGACGATGGTATGGTTGGTTATAATGGTGGTGGTGGTGGTGGTTTGATACTGGCAGACTAACTGACGTGATGTTTTTTAGCATCTAAGTTGAGTTGTTTTTCGCCGGCCGGCATCATTACTATACAATTTTGGCATAAAAAATTAATGTTAGGTTATATAGTTTATACACAGAGAGAAAACGAAAAGAAGGAAAAATTCTCATTCTTCTGGTTAGTAACAGGTACTGGTATCATGTATTCTTTTGAACATTTATCTAATATTACACCTTTTGTAAGTTATAGTCATGCAATGTGAATCAGATTTAGTCTGATTTAGTATATGAAAAATCAATATAGAGTGACTATATAGATGTGTCTTTCTTATATTATTTCTTGATTTTATCAATACAGTTCCTTTCTTGGCAAAATCAATAGTAGACTGGATTCCTGATACAAGAAAAATGAGAATGCCTTTGTGTGCGCGTCTGTGTAGGCTAAGGTAGCTATTATTGGGGAAGGACTTTAATATAGAAAGAGAAAGCTGGAGAAAGCATTAAAAACTATTTTATACCTTTAAGACATAGTAATTTGACATATTTAGGTACATTTTTTTCAGAAACAGTAGCAATTAGAGAAAAAAATATAAAAATGAGATGTGTTGTCGGCTAACCAGTCGTTTCATTTCTTAAATTTTTTTTTGCATTCAATTCCTCTATTTATTTGCTAACTTTTTTTTTAAAAACAATTTGTGTGGACGATGTTTATTCAGTCTGCTTTTCGTAATGCTTTTAGGTTTTATATAAAAAAATAAAAATCCGACTATTGTTGCTGTCTAACCATTTCACTTCAATGAAAAGTATTCAATGGATCAATAAATGTTGCATTGTCCTTGCACAAATCAAATCTAAAGATAGCTTCAAATAAGACAGCTTGGTCTGTTTTCGACATAAATGGTTAACAGCTAACATCTATATATTGTATTTATAAAATTATAACAGTAAAAGCACACGTATAAAATCCAATGAGACAATAAAATTGCTTACGTAAAGTGGAAATCGATCACACAGATGCATTATACAAGATAAGTAAGTGACTTGGGTCGGTCGAGTTTATAAAAGCCTTACTTATAAATTATACCATCATCGACAAGTGCCACTGCCGTTATAGTGCGATAAGTAGAATTTTTTTATTGTCATATATATGTAGAAAGTTAGACCTAGAATTGTCGTGATCTCTCTCTCTCTTCTAACTTAATATACAGTTCAGACTGCCGAATGACTACTATAACTACTGGGTTTTGTGGTTTTATCAGAATCAGCAATAATACTTCTGGCTTCTGGAACACAAGAACCACAAACAAAAAAAATCGGCTATTGATAAAACTTTTGATAAAATAATATTGTCTTAGGTATGAGATGCGATTTTTCTTTGGGAATTGTTATTAGCAATGGCGGAAACTGATTCCAAAATTCCTTCAAATAATAGCCCTTACCCCGTAAGATTTCATAATACAAACGACTAAAACTGTTAAAAAGGATTACTTCAAAAAAACAATGAAATGATTTAAATTAAAATTGCTTGGTTCGATGCAGAAAAAAAAAATAAAAGATCCGACTTTTTATTGTCCCTATACTTCCTAGTTGGAGCTCAATTTTTACTTGAACTTTCTTTTATTCCAGTTTTAAAACTATCTTTTTTATTTTCTTCATACTTTCCTCCTCCTGAAGCGAATCAGTCGATTTGATTTTTATCTGTAGAGATAAAATATTCTCGATTCTATTTTTCCAACCAATTGTATTCTTTATTATTGAGTTAAATTCTGAGAAGTAAGCAACCTAGTAGCAATAATATCTAAAAAGATCTCCTTTATGTTATAGGCATGTTGTTATAATGCACATTCTACAGAATTGAATGCTTTCTACCTATATACGTCCTTGAAGAGCTCTTTGTGTGCACCCAAGAGTTTCCTAAAGAGTTGAAAATACTGAAAATAGGAAATAATAAAATAAATAGGAACTAGTGCTGGTAGTAGTGGGAATGGTACAGACTGATATTATAGGGAAACTAGTAAAGAAAGGATGGATGGATGCAAATAGAGATTATAATATTATTGATCTTTTACAAGTCTTTTACTTCCTATTGTGTATGTGTAGTATGTTTTGCATTCTGAAAATAAATTCATGGAACTTGTATAGGCTGATTTGTGTATTAGTATAACAAGAAAAAGGATCTATCTTCTAAAGGGTATTATATGGATTTAGTTCTTCCTAGTTTATTACATTGTATTGCAAAGCAATACAGTAAATCCTACTATTCTCTTTTTCCTTTAAAGATTAGGTAGTACCTATATTTTAAGCCGGTAGGAATCAAGAATTGAATTTGGTATGTATACGTGGTAAGCATAGACTATTATTAGTATTATTGCCTAGTTATACCTTGTAATTTTTAGTTACCTATTCATTTATTGAGGAAACTTTTCCTCTGTGCTGAGTTTTAATACTTTCACTGTGTGATGTTGCACTGTTTAAGTCGTTAAAAAGGGAAAACGACTCAGGAACATTAAAGAACATTGATAATCTGTTTTTCTAAAAAGAGAAGGGAATTTTGCCTGGCAACTGGATATATATTTCATATGTGTGTAGTACTAAATAGTAGTGGTGGTGGTGGTGGTGGTGATATATTGGTAACTTCATAGTCTTACAAACTACTTACTATAATTATAAATACGTGGAGCTTTTAAACGGCTTATAAGGGGGATTGGCTGGTTAACACTAGAAAGAAGTATAGAGAAGTAGAATATGGGGTATAGAATCTTATAGACTGTTAGGTGCCTCAAGAAAGTATTATGAAACCAGAGAGGGTTTGTTCTCTAGGTTGGCATTGGTTGCTCTTGAGAAACTTGAGTTAGAGATAGAATCGCAATCGGTCCTTGGGAAAGTACAAATCGATATGTGCGGGTGGAGTTTCTTGAATGGCAATGAGGAAAGTAAAAGTTTTATTTTTGAATGTGCTTTAGAATGCAAGGTAAAAGGAATGAGCTATGGTTGGTCGTTGGTTTACTTTGTACCTTTGTCCGACTTGAGGACAATATTAAATTTTGAGATATGGAGGGGCTTGGATTATAAAATGGGTATGATATAGGGAGGGCTTGGGATTAATCAATAATGGATGATGATATGAATGAAAAAAGAAGAATGGTAACCTTTTAGAATGAAGGTGAAACTTATTGGCTTTATGATATAGATGTAGGGGTTTGACACAAGGACATTTAGGACGTTGAGTATTATTTGCTTTCAATTTATTGATCATCCGGTAAACAGGTTTTATAACTTTATGTTTTACCCTTCGAACAAGACGTTGGAAAGTACTTTGGGTATTTTTTCCACTGTAAGTGCTCTTGAAATTTGATTATAGATTGGTTGGTTATTGTGTAGAACGAGGTGAAAGTATTTTATTGCTAATAATAATGCTACACAATTTTTTCACGTGTAGAAAGTGAAAGCGTCTCTTGAATGCTTTCTTTTAAAGCATTTGCTTATATTGTTAGTGGACTTTTTTTTGTATTTTACAAATGGTATAGGTAAATATTAATCATTCAGATTTCCAAAATTCAGAATGTATAGATATTTTTTAGAGTTTTGAAATTTTTGAAAGTATTAAGCTTTTACAGAAATTTGACGAGTAAAAAAGTATAAGGGTAAACTGATATTGATTTTTAATCGGTTTTGGTATACACTTTTGAAGGACATGAATAAGTGAAAGTCATTGTGTATCGGATCAGTAATAAGAATTAATGAATTAAACTTCATTGTCAGTTGTATCTTTATATATAGTATATATAGCATGTATAATTAAATTCAAAAAGCAAAAGAACAAGTCAACTTTTGCCCTCACATGAAAGAATATTTTGTAGTAGAAAGGCAACCCTAAGTTTATAAATGCAAACCATTCTTTTGACTCCGCTATCACCATCAGTTTCATCATCATCGCTTTCATTAAAAGTGTCAAAAAGTTTTTAGACGTTCCATCAAACTTTTGTTAAAATATTATCTTATCTCGCCACCACCCTACCCTATAACCATCCCAACTATACAAAAATATCGCTTCTATTCCTATTATCCCAGTCCTGTGCCTTCTCGCCTAAGTGTTATTAGTGGGTTATGAATTTTTCATGCAAAAGTAAACTCGTCAACTGGACTTATTCAAGTGGAAGTTTTTGGAAGTGAAAGTAGTATTGCCTTGTCTCTTGGAAAATAGATGAAAAAAAGTATATAATATGCTAAAAAGTTTCAAAGTGACTTTAGCTTTGTTAGGTTTCTCTTATTTTGCTTTCATATAGTCGTTAGTATGTATAGTTTCTAGACTAAACTTCCTTTCTAGTTCTTCTGTTCTAAATGAATTGTTGTTTTTCATCAGTCTCAAAGCTGTATTATTTTGTGATGAAGTTTCCCTTTAGTTTAGTACATGTACAGTTTCTTTAGCGTGAGTCATGCAAAGTGTGTATAATATTTATTATAAGAATTATGTAAAATCTTACATAGAGAGAAAGCAGGAAAGAGAATTCTGTATATAGTACGACTATTTCAATTTATTATGCTGTTGGCTTTTTAGTATAATACAAATAGTAGTTACTTACAACGTTACAAGTAAATAAGAAGCATTATGTTTCACAGTAATAGTTCATCACCCTGGCGGTTGTAGTGCCTGTGCATTTTAAGTACACTCTGGTATAAGGTATATAAGGATAAGTACTTAAGAAAGGGCTTTTGTTTGTGAAGTAGAAAATAATAATTATACAGGGAAATAGTGAAATGTTAGAGAATATTAATTTCGAGAAAGAAGGTTTATCAGGAAGTTTTTCATGGTTAATTTAAGACGGTTTTTTAATGACCAGTTTATACTGTTTATATTATTGCATGGTTGAAGCTTGTTTACTCAGTAGGGTTGGTTAGTTATAGCTGGAATATGGCAGGCAATGTTAAATATTCGGTTGTTGACGTGGGGTTTGCTTGCAGTTGGAGAAAGTGCTATTTCCAACCGAACTCGGGTTTACTTGCATGTGTGTATTATTAAATAGAACATAGAACAAAAAACGGGTAGTCCGAACTCCAACCCTTTAAAGGCAATGGACTAAAACTAAAAGTTAATGTTTGTTTTTGTTGTTGAATAGACCGGATAGATAATTAACTTGTTTTCGAACTTTTTTGAAAAACAAAGCAAGCTGAGCTGTGTTTAAAGATAGATGATTGTATGGGGTTCATGGTCTCTTACAATAAATTAATAAACAGAATTGTGGCAGGTCTTTCCAGTAGGTGGTTTAAACAACGCCTTTGTGTCTATTGTATTTTTTAAGACTCTTTCAGTTCAGTAGGTCTGTACATTAACTAATTTATTTTTTAGTAGCAATTACGATTTTTTTTTAAATTAATTTGTTATTGATTTTTGGGACGTTTTGTTTTTCAACAACATAAAACTTGGAAACTCTTCGTAGGTAATTTATGAACAACTGCTACAAAGCTTTTTTATATTATTTACTAAGCCATCACCACCAGCTTGAGTGAAATGTGATTGAATTAAATCTTTAAATGATTTAAATTAACTCGAAGAAATTACATTTTTCAAATAAATAAAAGTTGGTAAACTTGTTTGAACAGAGTGACATGTTCCATACGTATGTAGTTACTATATACTTTCTTGTACAATAGTGCCATGTCATTTTTATTGACTTTTAGATTTCGCAAATAAATATACAATAATACAATAATGGTCATAACGTTGACACGACGGTGATTTTCTTTGTCTTTGATTGTACACGTATGTAAAGATTGCTGGTTGAAATTATAGTATCGATTGAGATTTGAAAATACCTGTGAAACCTTTTGACAGACATAACATAGCCAAACTTATGGTGATTTGATGATGATGCTTTATCTATAATTTGCGAGTAGTCAATGTAATAGTTATTTAATGCCATGCATACTGTCCCGTTGAAACGAGTCACAAAAATAATTTAAGGTATGCCTACGTTTTACCCAGACTTTTGGCCATTGAACTAGCAGAAATGTATCGATTTAGTTCGAGGGCGACGAAGAAGCTCGAATATCATCAACATGAAATCATAATATTCTCATCAAATAGATTTAATCGAGTTTGACTTCTGAATAATAGATGTTCGTTTGCTTCGAAAACTGTTCATTGAAGTTATTATTTTTTAAGCAATTTAAGTTAACATCGTTCAGTGTGTATGTATAGCATATTAGGAGGATATGGCTTGAAAGCAATTTCCAATTTTCAAATCTAAAATTAATAGGCAAATGTATTCTTGACTTTTTGATTTATTCTGGAATACTTTATCTGACATGACTTTATGATACGAAATATGAATAGACAAACGATCTAGGGTATCAAATTTGTTTTGGATGTAAATAACTCCAAATAAAATTAGAATTGTAGATTTTCAAAATGCTTCTAGTTGGCAGAAATTTAAAAATAATTTAAATATATGATTTCCATAAAAGTTTCGTGTTTCGTTTCAATAATAATGCTACAATTTTGATATTGAATATGGTTTAAGGCAAGGACGTGACTTTATATTGTATTGTTGGATCTTTATAAAAGAATTGGTAAAATGGGATTGAAAGTTGAATGCAGATTCAGATTTATAAATTATATCGCTTGAGGACGCTTCAATAAATAGTGGAATAACAGCAATTGAATTGAATAAAATGCATTACATCATAGCAATCAATTCAAATAATATTTTCATCCTGTTTCCTTGTAATTAGGCACTGAATGGAAAAAGGGTTAAGAAGATATCACATTCTTTAAACAATCCTGATAACTAGTAAAGCCCGTGTCTGTCCTTGTTGACTGTATCTTAATTAGTTAGCAGAAGAATTGTAAATATCGTTAGATTTTTGTTATCGTACAACCTTATAGACATACAGTACTATTTTTCATTATCTTTAGTTCTCTGTGTAAATATTGATAACTTTCAAAAGAATTTCATCCACCTTCAGATTCCTTACTGTGAGTTGAATATCAGAATTTAATTTAAAATTCAATTATATTATATTCTTCTTTTCGCCTCACACTCTTCGTCCTTCTTTTTTGTACAAGTAGAAGGAAATCAGTGAGCAAGCACAATGTTATAAAAAGTATTTCACAAAAATGTTACTTGGATTCGATTCTTCATTCTTATCAAGTTACTATTGTTATATTATACGAGCATTATTTATTTATCATTTCTTTCACTCTCTACAAACTTCTCATTCATAAGTCACACGTAAGATATTTTAAAAACAAGTTTATTGGCTCATTAAGTAAGAACATTGGAAGAGCTCTGAAAATGTTTGAGGATCTTTGGACAAGTTCATTAAAAACCATGGTTGGTTGTCTCATCTCTCGTGTAAATAGTTTTATGTTCAGACTTTGTCAGAAATCAAACCCAAAATTGTCCAAGAGAACGAAAAACGATTTAAAAATCTTTCCAAGAATTCCTGAGAAAAAACTTAACTTTGTTGCACGTAATTAATGAAAGCATCTGTCTAAATCTGATTTGATGCGAGACCATGTCAAGAATTTGTATTGTAGAAGTAATAAGTATCTTTAATTCTATTGAATTATTCTTTGCAGTTTTTCATGCTCATCGTATCGCAGTAAATTGTACATTCATTTTTATTTCTATACACAAGTAATCGTTTAGGCATTTATAGGGTGAACTTACTTTAAAAGTGGTTGTGTTAGTAAAAAGAATATAATGATATTATAAGAAGGTACAATAATAGGAAAAGAATTGAACTGTCCATGAGAAACATGTGCCGTAGAATAAAATAAGTTGCTAATTTTCTTAAGCGAGTGTAACAATGGTACGAACTGTTGCATTTCATTATTAAATTGTTAACCATCTGAATGTGTAATGTAGCAAGTGGTGTTGTAGCGTATGAATGAATATAAAAAATATGCATTCAATTAATACAAATATTCACTGCACTACTGCAAATGATAAATATTTTCACGCTTGTTTAAACTCATTTAAAAGCTGAAGTAAAATTTGTCTAAGAATTTAACAAATAATATTTCGAGAAACGTATATTTATGATACTCTAGTATCAATTGAGGTTATCCTATTATTAATTTTTTTTATTCAATTCAATCAGCCTTTACTGTGTAGTGTGTGTGTATTTTTAACTTATCTACTTTTTTGGTTCATTGCTACTGTTGTGTAAAGCTAATTGTTCAAATAGAAATGGGTTTACATAAACAGGCAGTAATATGTTTTGATAATTTTAATAAAAGGATTTATTTTAGAAATGAGTCACCAACAGATTAAGATAAAAAGTTAGATTCTTGTTTGTAGCTCTGGTATTATAAGAATAATTGAAATTAGCTTTCAAAATAAAACACGAGTTCCGACTCAGAGTAAATTTTCTGATAAGGATTTTATGACTTTTTCTTTATCACGAATCTTAAAAAATACAGGCGTACACTTTTTTAATGCAAAGCAGCTCATGATGTTGCATTATTAGTATTAGTATTACCCTTTTGCTGTATAGTACTGTTGTATAATCAGGGCAATGATATAGATACATCAGGGTAATGAATTTTGAACTGTAGATTAGAACTTGTTGTGTACGTACACGAGCAGAGGTTATAAAGGCAAGTGTAATTATGATAAAAAAGCTTCTTGCAAGATTATTATTACTATTTGTTAAGCATGGGGATTCATTTTATATGTACTTGTGTGTGTATGCACTTACATTTTAGGTAATTGAGGATAGAGATCTTGAAGAGTTCTAAAAAACCGAAATGTAAAATTTGTAGGATAATTTTTGTACTAAATTGCTCTACAGGGTTAAAGGGTGTCCAAAATTTGAGTGTTTTCTTTCCTACAAAATCACTCACGTTGACTCGGTGCTAAAACTTGCAATTTAAAGGGAAAATTACAAACCGGAGTTCTTTTATGCATATGCAAGCAAGCATTAAATTAGTTAAGAGCTTTAAAACAACTTAAATTTGTAAAAAATAACTTAAATGCAAAAAAATAAGGTTATGCTTTTACAGAGTTTTGTACAAGTTGATAAGGACACGAATACTTATACAAACTATACATGCATTATTATTGCAGGTAGGTGTGTTATAGTATTCAAGTGGATTTTTATGAACCTAAAAGTAACAACTAACATACGTTTGTACATGAAAAAAATTATAATTACAAATAGTTTTGCTGTAATGTGTAATTGACCGATTAAATTGTTCACAATTTAACTGTGCAGCCAGTAGTGCAATGCAAAGAAAGATTTTTTTATGATCCTACTCTGATGTGCTTTATAGTTGCTGAATTTATGATACATCGTTGATCCATGATGGTGGTACGATGTATGTGTTATATTATATACGGAGATGATTAATCTCTCACCTTGTTGAACGTCAGTATATACTGATAATAAGTATATAGAATAAGCTTAAAATTTGTTGATGAGTCAGAAGTTTAAAAACTATTATTTTTTCAAAGAAATGTTAGACTAATTCTAATAGCAATGTTGGTGGTATTTTTTATACATTAATTTGACTTTTATATAATAAGCTGACCCGTTAAAGTTTCAGTTGAAGGTTGAGAAGATCAATCTAGTGTATAAAATTACGTGCATGTTAAACATCATAAAAAACACAGGAATAAAATTTATGGGTTTTTGAGTTTTTTTTAAATTTGCGATTAAGTTCAGGATAGTAGGTAGTATTTAAAAAAATATTTTTTGGATGATGATGTTACGAAGCAATTAAGCTATAAAGCTAATTTTTACTATATTTAAAAAGAGAGAGAAACCAAGAGTTGCACACGTGTGTGTGTGTGTGCAAGTTGGAATCACTTGACCTTCAAAGGATATGAGTCGATTTTTGTGAGATTAGATTTTTATTTTACAACAGGTTTCTACGGATTAAAATATTTATTGCGATTGCCAAATTTGTTTAGAGAAAAAATGTACAAATGTTACAAGTGTATTTATTATCTATCAAGTGCTTGTTTTTTTCCCTTATAAAAAATACGGGATTTTGAAAGAATTTTTGAATGACATGTTTTTTTAGAAGGAACACTTACTTATAAAAAACCTCATAAATGAATAATATTTTTTAATAATTCTTTTGCATACACATAGACAGGTGTCAATCACACTAATCATTGCTGGGAGATTATTTACTCAAATGATAATTATATTGTTATTCATTCCAAGTGCATATCCTTGATGTTTGCAGGTTGGATTAGATGCTGCACGTACTTAGGTTTAAAATATTGAGGATTATGAAAGAATTTGATTCTTATTTTAATAATGTTTGCGCTAAAAGTTAGCGTTTTTCTTGTTATTTTTCTAATTCTAATACGAAACGAATCCAATGTAGCCAGAAGATCTGTGTGAATTATCTAAGTTGTGTTGGGTTGTTGCACGTAATAAATAATTTTTTTTCAAGGTACAAGTTTACTATAATATTCGAATTTTAAATGTTTTTGTTGGTTCATACTTTTCTGTTTACTAAATGTAATAATAATAACGAATGCCTTACTTGCTCTCTTTTTGATTAATGGTTTTATTTTTT
>JAQGAA010000129.1:0-30639 GCA_034696425.1 Isotoma viridis
CAATAGAAAAGTCAACGTTTGGTTTTAGAAACAATGTTTGGTCTTTAGGTGAGGGTATGATTTTCAACGTTGAATGTGTTTAAGTCTTCTTCAAAGAAGGCGTTATTCCCTCTTAAAACGATCGATTCCCCATACATTTAGGTTGGTATGGTACTTGAAACTTTGATAGACGCATTTAAGTCAACAATCAACATTTATACGTCGAAGTATTCCATTTTATAGAGAAACAGAATACAGACGGTCAACTTCATTTCATTGCCAATGCAATAATAATAATGCATGAAAAGGGAAGCGAAAAGAAAGCTACTCGCCTCGTCCCATAAAGATTATGCTTGATATATCTTATGTCATTTTTAGAGTTTTAAATTATTAAATTTGATGTGTTATTGAATTCCAAGTATTTTAAAGGGATCCGGTCTACATGGATCAACTTTGAACTTTCCTAATAATTTACAAGAAATGCTTTCACCAGATCTTGTGGAATTTTTTGTTCAAATACTTTTCTAGAAAGATTTTTTCCTTCCGATTTAGTAATGTAAAAGAGGGTAATTTTTTACTGCTCGAAAATCAAGACGACCACATGTTTCAGAGGAGAATGAGTAATGATGTCCGTTCGGTAACATTTTACGGGGGAGTTGCCTTTAATAGACAGGTCTCCGACTACGACTAGGCTGCACACAGACATAATGTCTTGATCCTCTCTTTCAATATTTCAAACCAGTGTCGCTTAATATATTTTTTCCGTATTATGAATAAGATAACCGTTAAAATTTGCTTTTTTATGTATGTACGAGAGGAAATACAGATGCGAACTTCTTATAGTATCCACCACTACCCAAAAGCTGTGGCGAGTACAAATGCAGTATTTTATTACCCGCTCTGGTCGTTGGTCGCGTGGTACTTTAAAAGTGTGAGTTGCACTTTAGTATTGACGCTCGATTGTACTGAGAGATTTTCAGGGTTTCAAAATAAGACGTGGCAAACTTAATGTCATCTGAATTGTGGATTTGCTTGACTTGACTAGCTGAGTATGGAGAAAGCACATTCCTGGAATGTCATGTACATGATGTACATACAAAGTATTTGATTGTTCTGATAAATGTA
Source organism: Isotoma viridis (assembly GCA_034696425.1). Lineage (NCBI taxonomy): Eukaryota > Metazoa > Arthropoda > Collembola > Entomobryomorpha > Isotomidae > Isotoma > Isotoma viridis. The sequence goes on from JAQGAA010000129.1 coordinate 1,105, forward strand.
AAACCTTCTGTAAGTTTATGTTGTATGTGAGAAAGTCTTCTTGAGGGTTAAAGAATTTAGTACTCGTGTTGACAGGAAATGCCCTGTTTTGTTTTCTTTTGTATTATACTTTAGTTGCATTATTGGAATTCTCGGTTTGTTTCACTCCTTTTTACTGACATAGCCTATACTCTCTTAGCATATTCTGGAGGTTAATACTTTTCATTTATTTATACAAGTTTTTTGTTCTCATACTTGCTAGAGCTTCGTAAAATTCTTGACCCATCTAAAGAAGTTGCAAACATATTGAATAAAACTGTCAAGGAAAAACTGAGTAAGATAAAAAGTTACTAAATAGCTGCATTCAACCCTATAAACTGTTTACGACTGCTTTAGCTTGGTTTAGAATCATTTTGTACTGTACTTACTTGTATTTGTTTATAGACTTTTTTATACTGTTTAATAATAAATTCGTTCGACAACAAAAAATGAAAGTTATGAACTGCACTATTTACTAACATAATATTTGATGACTCATGAAAATTCAAGATTTTCAATTGTAAGAAGTTAGATTATTGAGCTGATTTTAAATTTACTAGATTAAATTTTTAATGGTACTATACGGTACTTAATTACTTCGTAACTCCTTAACCCATGTCATAAACTGGTTAACCAAATTTGCAACTTTTTTGGCACAAAGAAAAGGTATAAATTCGGTGGTAAGAGATATAAAGAAAAAAACTGTTCTGCCCGATAAGGGACTTTTGTGTTAGATACTATTTGTTTTTCTCAAAGGCGGCAGCTGGATGTCATCATTTCTGTGTAATATTCCATTATTCCTTGCAATAATAATGGTGTAATGACAAGAATGGTAATGTGTTTTGGCTTGCTACGTTTGATCCTTCGACTTCTGTGGTATCATTCTAGAGCAGTGATCCAGCTCTAGCTCTAGTATCCAGCTAAAATAACAATGGAAGCTATACAGTAAACTACTATATATTCTTATGTCATATAAAATATAGAAAATGAAAGTTCTAGCAGCAGCAGCAGGAGTGAAAGGAACAAACTTGCACAATGATACAGAAAGTTTCATAATCTGTTGCCTGTTCAAAAGGCATATTCAATGCTTTCATAAAGAATGAAATGCTCCTTCAATTGAGGATGAAATTGGCTTTTGTACAAATATGGGGCTTATAGCACATTGTTTAAACTCATCCTTACATTACTACCTACTACCCACAGCAGTCCAATGGGTTGGAGGTTGCGGAAGCCTTTCTGTCTTTTGATATTTAAAATACTTAGTAGGAGCGTTATATAATCGTAATACAAATAAAGAGAAGTTAACTCTGATCCTTGATGGTCCTTATTCTGTTGTTTTGTAATAGTGTATATACCGTCCCCATTATATTAACAACTCCCCGCTATCCACTTCCTTAAAAGTCTGACTCTGATTTTCTAAAGCATTTACTTAAAACTATCCCATTTTACTTTATGCCCTTTATCACTACGTAATAAAAGACTGAACGGAATAACATTGGTTCTGTTAGTTTAGTTGAAACTTGAAATGGACTTCAGAGGTTGAATTATGTTTGCAGAGAATCAATGTCCCAAGATCAGACCTGAAAATATTTTAATATTTTATATAGTTTAGCAGATTGAGTTTAAAGCAGCAGTATATTCATGTGGATATAGTACACTAATTACTTCACTGTTTGTGTACTTGAGAGGCTTTTGTAATTATCAAGTATGTACGTAATCATGATCTCTCACATCTTGTTTGGGGAAACGGATCCAATTAAGTTGTCCTTTTACTTAACGTTGGCAAATATCGTTGAGAAGGGTCCAACGAGCTGGACTCGGCAAACAAATCATTGACACAAAGATCACACAAAGTTTGAGTGGGGACTCGAAAGTGAGACAAGTATCGTTTGTGATTTCTCTTCTGAAATTGGGTCCTTTACACGAGTAGAATGGCTTATCGCACCAGTAGTTCACCATGAGGAGGTTGTCTATTGTGCAAATAAATTTACGGGAAAAGGACAATATAGTACATGAAAGTAGGAGCTTCTGTCTGCAAAAATGTATGGATGATCTGATCGTTACCAATAGTACCCTTACCCCTATTATTTGCTATGACTATGAAGTATGCATTAGGTGCCTTTGTATTAAGTAGGAACTTGTAAAATGTTATAGCAACACAGGATTCACCCCTAGGCTCACGTATTGGAGGTGTTTCACTCGTTCACTGGTCTTCCGAGTAAAAATTAGATTTAGTCAGGCAGCACTCAAGGTAAAGGCACGTATGGTCGTCATCTTTACGGTCTAGCAGGCTTTTCCATATCGTAGATACTTTTCACACGACGATAAAAAGGATTTGTTCCGGACATTGCTGGCAGGTTCTAGAGCTTTGTTGCAACATCTCAATTAAAGCTGACCACATCTTATGATACTTTATCTGTAAGTGAGTTCGGTCAATTCCACTCCAAATGGACTACACTCTTACAACTAAACATAATCTATACTTTAAGAGAATTACTAGAGAATTATATGTTTTCCTTTTTACAACGAACGAAAGGAAGTACCCCAAATTCAAACGATGAAGACTTGCATATGTATGAATTAAAGATCCCCTCTTTATCTTCTAAATACGTAAGGCTTTCAATATTGATTGCCAATGACAATGTGTTGTTTTCTTACTAAGCCGTCTAAACTTTATATCTTTCAAGTCAAGTTCTTCAGTCAAGCCTTTCCTTTTGAGTCCTAGCTATCTAGATCTCACAAATATAAAAATGTTGTTTTGCTTTAAATATTTGTCTTAAAATACGCTTATATCCTTGTTTCTGGAAAATAGTAAAATATCCATTTATCAATTACTAGTAAGTGTTGTCTAAAATATGAAAATGTTTAGTTCCACTATTAGTCCGTGCTTATAAGTTTGTTGTGTTGCAAGTATGCTCATTCATAAAATCCTATCACAGAAGGTAAGTATAACTTCAAATTGCTCTTTGAAAAATTTAATCCGGAATATAAAAATACAACTGTTTTTTTTAAGACTAAAATTTTTCATACTGTGATCGCACCCACGCGCACCTTGGGTAAAACTTCAAAAAATAGTTTTGTAGTTCGTTGGTTTTGTTGGTCTGTTGGGTAGTTTTTTTCGTTCTTGGGAGTCACAGTAATAATAGAATTGTCAGTTTACTCCATAGAAAAACCTAAAGAGCTCGGCTTTGTCAACTTTCTCCTGTTAACTTCGTACTTTCTCCATCATTCATCACTTTCACAGGATATTACTTCACGTCTCGCAACTTTTAGCCTTCCCGCAACATGCTGACGTATGCCTCTTTCAAATGGCTTTCGAAATAGACTTCTAGTCGAGCAAATTGCATCTACCCAAGCAGTTTCGCCTAATGTGTAATTTTATTCACTTCTTTCCCTGCTGATAGGCTAGGTTAGAAGGTTCAATTGCAAGATACTCTATAGTCCTTTTTTGTGGAATAAATATATAAGAATATGTGGCTTTTTCGAATACTTTAAAGGTGTTTTATAGAAGAGCCAATTTTTTATCATTCTCGTAAGGGGGACTTTCTTGTGGATTCGAAGCCAATGGAAACTTCAGTATATAGTGTATATTTTGATGTAATTTGAAAACTTAGCATGGAAATACTTTAATTTCCTCTCACTGCGCCGGTGGGAATAAGATAAAATGACAAAATTCAGACAGATTCAAACAAAAACTAATGTAAGTCAAAAACGGAGAACGTCAAGTTTTAATGTCTGGTAGTGAGGGGAAATGGAGCAAGCCGTCATTGCCAACTCTCAAAGAAGCTTGTTCATTGTGTATTGTTCATCTTTCAAAGATATATATAGACAGATCAAGCAAATACTGAGGGATAAGTTGTAGAAATGGTCTGTGGTATACATTTACTGTAGGAATTTCTATCTCAATAAGTAAGAACACGAAGCCTACAAGTCATGTTTGAAATGATAAGAGGGTCTTCACGATAGAAATACATCTTTAAACATCCCAAAAAACTTACTCTATATCCTGTTCCTATTTGTCGAGTTGTATGCTGCTTTTACTTTCTAAGAAGCTTTAAAATACTTGCTTTTCTCCTATAATACTGCTATAAATGAACTTTTCTGCCAGTGGTTACCATCTGGAGACTGGAGATGGGGGATGATTATGATAAGCTGAAATGATGGGATGGATACCCAAACATCTCGACAACCGTAGAAAGTTCCAAAAGCATATTATTGTCCTGGATAAAGTTGCATCTGCTGAGGTGAAGAAGCCTAGATATTTTTGGTTCAAGCCCAGAGCTTGCAGGATTGGGAAGAAAATGCAAGATAATTCACAAGTCAACGTGGGAAGTGACGGAGATGCATGTTCAGACAATAATCTGAGTGGCAAGGGGGAAGGTGGATAAAATTTATGATGTCCCAAGATGATGAGATGGGCATAAGAAGAAATGAGATGACATGTGAGCTGCAAAAATATGATGGGGGCCAGAGGATAGTGTATAAGTTAGAGAGAAAGAGCCTAATATTACCTAATCCCGTACCCTCGTTTGTATACTTAAGTGGCACATAATATTATACCAAAGAACCGTATATATATGCATTACAGTTCATTTTACATTTCGTGCAATTTTTTTGAAGCTATGGCTATGGCTCGTCTGGAGGATGGGATTTCTGTGTCTGCGTCAAAAAACAGGACATTTTTGTACCTACTGGAGCAATAGACTAATGCCTACACATCAGCTTACTTGGTATTGTTAGAAGACATGGATAGACTCATAGTGATGGTGTCATCTTGGATTCTGAATCCAGAGGAAAAATTTGGCTACATAAGTGGGATCTGAATTTTTGATCACGATGAAATGCATGTAGTGCCAGAGAAATCTAAATTCTTGAGACGTCCCAAGCTTTGTGACGGTGCATGTATTAGCAGTAATGTACGTGCCCTATAAAATATATAGATGAATGAGTGCATATGAATATAAGAATAATATAGAAGAGATCGTTTCCTCGAGGAATTTTTTTCTAGGTTTCAGTAGTCTATTCTGCTGTCCTCTTCGTGAGAAAAATCTATCCTGGAGATTTCTACCTTTTCCGTTCTTTGCGGGTAAAATAGGATTGTGTTGTGCATGTCTGGGCATACAACTGATGGATGAAATGCGTCATCAATATGTTTACTTTTTATCTTTCAAAGTTTGCTTGGCAGCTTGAAGAAATTCTCCAGAATTGAATTATTCTCGTTTTGAGAGTGGAGTAGTGGTGTCCACCGAGAGTTGCATTTGTCAGTGGTGAATTTCTAGATTACGTGATGGAAACTTCTGACATTACAATGCTCACTTTGAGTCTTCAGTGTCATGTTCTATGATTGTGTCTGTCTGTAGCAGAGTTTTACGTCCTTTTTTTACTAACCACTTAGCGTTTAAGGCTTTTGTAAATATGAGTTCCGTTTAAAATTTGTAGAATGGGTAAATACTTTTGTATACTTTTGGATGGAAGATTATCTTTTTTGCGCATTGAGTGTTGATTTGATGTATAATTTAATGAATGATGATTGCTTACAAAATTTAAATGTAATCGGTCCACTAACTGAGTAACTTTAAATTTAAATGTTTTTTCACATATATTATGCAGCACGTAAAATTTACCCTTTTATACATTTCACGAAGTTACATGCTGGCTATTCAATTTTTATTTGCAAAGCAATCATTTTAAATTTCCTATTTCCAACAATGTAACACTGCTAGGTTTGCAATTTCACTGCTGCTTCCATGCTGCTTTTGTTTGTGATTTGTTGTTCTGATTTTTTGTTTTTTAACGTTGTAGCTAATTATTGTAATTTTCTATTTCAGTTGGTTGGAGGGGAGTTCGACATGGAGTTAAACTTTGTAATCCAAGACGCTCAGAATATCAAGCATATGTTGGAGATGCTGGATCATTGCCCTCCGCATTTACAGGTAATAAAATATTTATTCATTATTATTCTAGTTTCCAATACGTTTGTGAAAGCATCAGTTGCGTCAACAACATTATTTTTTAACAACCACAAAAGGTGGCAGATATTTTTAAAGTTACCTAGACGTAATGTCTTTACTTAGGCATCATACGTAAAAGCGATTATTATCATACTTGAGTTTGAAATCCGTTTATAAGTTTAGAAAAATTCATTTCATTGGATTTCGTTAGGCCCATTTGTTGATGCTCTCTACAGTTGTCAAATGGTAATCGGATTAGAGTTTAGTAAAGTCTCAAGGGAGGCAAGAGGGTTGAAGGAGTTTTCGAGTGGATTGAAATTGACTAGGAAGGAAGATGCGTAAAAGATTATAAACAGCGAAGAAGAAAGTTACTAGTTGGAAGTATTGCTTAGCTCTATTCAAATACATACAAGTACCTAGTTTTACTCTAGATTTGTAGAGACTTGAAGTTGTTCGAGAGTCCTTCTTTTCTAAACTTGCTTCCTATTAAATTGGTGGCGAGTAAAAGATCGAGGTGAACGAACACAGAATGGAAGGTACTTATACACTAGGTACTTTAAATAGGTCGCTGAGCTGCATTGGAAAAAGCAATTTCATCTGAACAACAAATTAAGTTTTTAATAGTTTTTGCAACTTTCAATACTTAATACATACTTATTATTTCCAGACAAGACCAAAAGAGAACAGAGTTTAGTAGTAGACTGCAAAACGTAATACCCACTACTACTGCTACTACTTACTTGACTACTTTCTCCAGACTCTCTCTCTCTCTTTGCTCTTCTTCTACTTATGAGAAATGGGAATTGAGAGTTGGATTCCCTGTTGGTTCTTTTGGATTCGTTTTCACTTATTCGGTCTCCTTGTCCATAGCTCATAGTCCTATGTGCAATACCTTGTTTGTAATATATAGTTTAATTTAATAATGAAATACAGTTCTAAACATGTATATCCACCTATAATAATGTACTACATGCTACAGAAAATCCTAACTCCCATGTCTTGCGTATGTGTATTGCTTCTATTATAAAACAGTCGTTATGAGTTTCTGGAAAATGTCCACAAAACCAGTTAGAATTGCATTAATATTACCTTCTTACTATTATTATTACGTACCACTATAATATAGACTTACTTTTTAGAAATAATAATGGAAGTTTAGTTGTGACAGACTTATATAGATGTAATAGCAGAAGTAAGTCCTTTTCTAAGGGTCGAAGTAAGTTAAGCTGGCTGAAATGATGTTTTGGCACAGGATCTAATCCATCCATAGAGAAATTATTCTCATTTAAAGAATACTATAGAATAGTGTTGATGGTGATGGCAGTAGCAATGGTAGTAGTTGTGAAAAGAGACAAGATAATTTAGCAAAAAGTTTGTACAAAATCTCTTCTCAAGGAAGCAGTAGTAGCACAAATAGAAGTGGTGGTGGTAGTATTAAAGTGAGAGTAAAAAGTGTGAAAGACATGTTGAAGAAAGAGGAGGAAAGCAGTTGAAGGGATAAAACAGGGAGACAGTCAGTTGAATAGAGAAAGTTGAAAGTAGTGTCGGTCCGTTGGTAAGTGAGTAAAGTAGATGTAGATGTAATAGACGAATCGTATAGTGTCAGCCTTGTGCTCTGTCTCTGTGTGTGAACCAAGTAATGAAGATGCATGTCTATGAACCTTTCAAAGCTCGAGAAGAAAACACATGGAAAAGTAAACTAAACTAAAGTACGAGAGATGCAAAGCCAATCTAAATAGTCTACATCTATCCTACCAGTACCACTTTCACCAGTACCACCACCACCACCACTATTACTTTGTACTGACTTGAAATATCTAAACAAAAATAGGAGCTGGCTAACACGACTGTTTGGTTTGCCCTATGGGTTGGCTTTCACTTCTCTGCTCTCCATAATAACTATAACTCTATTTCGTGCCCCTTTCCCCATCTCTGTTAAATATCCCATCAAATTATTTGCACCAGAGGGATGCTTTCACTCCCCCGTCGTTTTCCTTCATTTAATTAACGTGATTTAGACTGAGTCCATTCTAAAGCTGATTTACTCGTAAGTTCTCCATAAAGTGTAAACATAAGTTTTCCTAAGCAAATCCGTTTACATTAACTAAGACGAGGATTCTCATTGCAAGGGTGTGCTATTTTAATGGGTACGATTTTCTATTAAACTCATTTATTTTGAGTTAGATCAGTTTAATGATATTACCGGATGAGGTCGGAGGTGCACAAAGGTGTACGTATTTTTATATACTGATTCTTCAGCCATGTGATAGCATTACATACATGTATATCGACATGGAGATTTAACTATCATCTAGCTATGTTTTTCCATTATCGTCTTACTAGGAAAAACATTTTATTATGTTGTAAAGCAACAGCTATTATTTTATTTTCTTAATTTTGTAAGTCCTCATCCGAGAAATTTGGTTAAGAGTTTACTTAGCTAGTTCTTCCAGTTATTTGAATTAAATTATACATGTCTTGATAGCACTCGCAAAATTTTATTACGTAAAATTTAAAAGCTTTCCCCATGTTTTACCAGTTTATGCTAAATAAAACTCCAACTAGATTAATACTGCGCGTTCAGCTTTCTGGTTCTGAAGTTCATGAGTCAAAAAACTGTAAAAGGGTTTTTTATTTAGTACATTTTGATCATTGACCAGACTCAGGAACCAACAACCTAGTTAACTCAAGTAAGTCTGCAGGGAGAGAAAGTTTTCAAGGTTTAGTTGGCTTTGTGCAAACGAATTTTTGGAAAAGTTCCAAGCTCCGGACGCGCTTAACTTGACTTCAACTAACTTTTTGCTGAAATATGTTCTGGAAATTTAATATAGATTGAGTAACGGATACTAACAATGATAGTATGGGTATAACTCTGTTAGATTTACATGCTGTACATAACGAAATGCCCATATGCAAACAAGTCTTACAAGTAAGACGAGAGTATGTAAAATATGACTGTTTCAAAAGACACATTAATAAGCAGGATGAAACTGGGAAGACCTTTTATCTTTTACAAAAAGCCGATCAGAGCTCTGGTTGTCTGGAGGGAGATCATATCGAATGTCAAGCACCAAGAACCAAGAATGAGATGACTTTATCCCTCATCTCATCTCGTATCTCTTCTGCATCTTATACCCTACGTACTCTGGAACTTACTTCATTTAAGTACATTATTTTGATTATCAATCTAACAAGCAATAATGGATGCAACCTGTCTAGCGGATGCATCCATATGAAGCTAATGGATCCTTAACTTTTCACCTTGCATGGTTGAAGTGATCCGTTACTCATCATCATATCGATCTTTCCGTAGAAAATTGACTTTCTTTGTTTCTTTAGTCTTACTTTTTGTAGCTACGCGTTGCAGGTTATAGGTATAGCTAAACTTTTATGAAAATACTTGCACAACAGAGTAAACATACGAAGATACTTAGTTTTTTGTCCTCCAGTCATAATGCATAGTCTGTAACTTGGTTCTGTAATCGATTACTTTTTCAGAGATAGGTCTATATAGTATCACAGCTGGATCTTGCCAATTTTATTTACCTCTGGTACTAGCTTTACAGACTTACTTTTGGGACTGATAGGATCTGTTTCATCCGTTTCTTATTATTTTTATTTCATTTAAAAGCATGAATAATTCTGCTATAATGATGCTCAACCAGTATATAAAAATCAATTTAGTATTGATTACAAGCCTCTACAATTACTTTTATAGCTGATGTTCTAGACACTTGAAATACATTTAGTGATTTTTTAATTAAAATGGAAGTCTTTTAGTTTGTTATCTGTTTAAAATTCAATTATACTAGATAATTGATATTTCCAAAAAAGTTTTCGGAGTTGACAAGAATTAAGCTTTTTTGAAAGTTAGTGGATTCAGCAAAGCGGTCATACTAAGCAAATAAATTGTGCAGTCTTTTAAAAGGTTAAGCTTCGAAATTCATAACATAAATTACACCTTTTTAGTCCTTCCACAATCTGCCAATTAAATGCAGTCTCTTCCCAACATAATGGTTGTTTCACTCATCGACAACGATAATGCACTGTTACATACAAAACACAACGACATAAGCCCTTTTGGAGTGGGTTTCTACATTATCCAAGAACTAATAGGGTTAGCGGAAGCGGTGCACAAGTCTTTAGCGGTAAGTAGTACGTAGTACCACACCGTTAAATATGGCAGTGGCTTTCACAGTCAGTGGTGGTTAGTTATTTTCGAAGACCTTTATGAAAGAATGAAGGAGCAGTAGTAGGTTAAATGAAGGATGAAAAAGAACTGAACGACGTAAAGCCTCATGGGAGACCCACGAACTCGCTCTCGCTTACTTTGATGTAATGAAAAGGAAAAATTGTGTGATAAATTTATGTGCCATAACCTGACACATGATTTGATGCATCCGACCAAAGACTACCCAGACACAAAAAAACCTTTTACACAAGAACCACGATGTCACTACTGTTATTATGACACACAGTATATATCCGAGTCACATAAGTCATAGGCAAAAGTAATACGTTTCAAAGCTGAAAAAAACTAAGAAAAACCGCAAGCTTTTTCAACGAACAATGTTTGGGTTAAAATTGTTGCAAAAATGATTACGCTAAATGAATGGGTTAAAGTCCACGTTAGGAAAACTAAACACTAAACGTTAGCAATAACAGAAGCCAATTCTCAACTAAGCTATCGGGTATCGTATAATATATAATACATGAACAAAAACCAATCAAAAAACTTGGACCGATAAGTTAACCTACCTTCTCTATAAAAGTTGTATTGAAGCAGCCAAAATGAAAGTAAGAGGGAATCAAGGTAGTATCGTATCGGCAAGTTAAAAGATTTAGAAAGTCACCTACCAACCGATATAATAAAGCATTGCACGAAGAGAAATCGAATACTACTACTTGAGTAAAATACTACACAGGAAAGTGTGAGTCAAAAGTAATAAAAAAAGCCAGACAGATCCTTTATGGATGGAAGGCCAATTGGATCAGATTCACTTGTCCTCCTGACTTCTGATGGAATCTAATTCAAAGACAAAAACTCGAAGAACAGGAACCTTTCCTTAGATAGATTTTGTTCCTTCTTTTCTTCCATTATTGTCCTGTCTTGTCGTGCTTAAGGTTTTTTTACTATCAACTATGGCATTGTGAATTGCTACTGGGGACCATAAGCATCCTCCAAATATATAGACTATTAGGTACATAGTGGCTGGTAGTACAGAAGAATTGCAATCACACAATCACTAGACTTACTTCTGCAAACTAATAATATCCAAGAAAGTCTTGTTCTGGTAATGGTAGTGTGTATTTCGTTTTCGTATCTTGAGATTACTTACATTTGTACAATGTATGGAGCAAGGAAACGGAGAAAGCGGCAATAAGTAGTGTGTAGAATGTACTTTTTTTTCTTTCCAGTATGAGGTTGATATATCGAAATCATATCGCATCGTAAAGATTCCTTAGGGGTTCATTTTCGTTTAAGTAAAATTCACGGAATTCTTTTTTGAGATGGCAAAAGAGTTATGCTATCCTGTGATGCTGTTTCTACTACTGCCTAGAATCCAACGATGGATGACAACACTAATGCATGTTTCTTCAGAGTGTAATAATAAGAAGAGTAATAGCAGTTAGTAGTAGTTGAGTAGTAGCAATTGTGTTATGGATGGTGAATGGTTGACTTTCTCCAAAGCTATTCTTCTTATTATATAAAACATTATTATTATTTGGTATTGTACAGTATAGGTAATTCAATTTGTGATAAAAATACATCTGCAATTATTTCTTCTTGTAATATCATCACGTACAAATGCCTTACGTGACGTCTGTAAGGATTTTAGTGACAGAAACCTTGATGGTAAAAGGATTGGCATCTTCTGAGACACAAAGAGAGAGAGAATGACTTTAGTGTGTTAGAGAAAAAACAAATGCTTTCCTTTTTCACCATTCTCGCATGTATATATATGTTTCAGCTTGGTTGCGGACGATTGGTTCAACATCAGCACTTTTTTCAGCTCGAAATAAGCCACAACTTATTTGGAGTTCGACTTTCAGCTCACTCTCGTACATTTACTTTGGTTTGACTTCTCTGAAGAAAGAGGAAGAAAGAGCCGCATGCTATTTTATTTTATTTTTACTTTGGAAGACTTTCTTTCTCTTGCTAGCAGAAGAGTCTTGGGTCTTGGTAGACGTCTCTTTTTAAATTCTACATCTTTATAACATGAAAAAATAATATTATGTGTACACTTGTGTGTATTTCACCACTGTGGAAAGATAGGAGGTCGTACATAAAAATATATGTAATATTCTACTTTTGATACACATTGAAATGTTGAATGTAGCTAGAAATAGAGGACGAGAGAGGTTCAAGAATAAATACAAAAAAGGGAAAAGACACACATGGATAGACACATATTCCTTTCTTCACAAGTCAAAGTCAACTCGAGTCTAAATCCATGTTCAACTCTTTTTCTGTCAGAAGTATTGATTTTGGGGCTTTACATGTCTTATCCGTCTCTCAAAAACTATCCAATTGATCTTACCAAAAAACTCAGTGAATTTCTTTCCATGCTTGTCCTTCTGTAGTACACGAACCCACTCTTATTATTATTATTTCGTATTTTCTCACTGGGATCAACTTTCACCCTGTCACCTTGATTCACACTCTAGTGTCTCTATAGTGCAAACTAGCTTATGTCCAAGGCTGATTTGTTTATTTTTTAAAGTACGCTTATACGTTTAGTAACCGAAAATTGCATTTATTTGTAAATTTTCGAGAGATTAAGTAATATTATATAAAATTGTATTACATAAGCTGGAATACAGATAATCCCTTCCTTATCTGTATATAGTAGATAATCCAATAGATTTGAGAAACGGCAGGAAGATTTTAGACAAGTGGGGCTTGTCCACCTAAAATAGTGTACCTTTTGTCACGAACTCATGTTTACTTTCCACTCTCTACTATTTGTGAGTAAAGCTCAAGACGTGTTCCGAGTTGAGATGAAATGAGATCATGTGAAGTGTGAAATACTTAAGAGAGACAACAATGCTATAGGATTTTCTTGACAGAAAGCTTGGAAAAATTTATTTGTGAAATTCAAGCAAGGCGTGATTTTTGCTGTACAAAAATATGTAAACATATATAGAACATATGCCACATGTTGGGTTACACATTATTTTATTTTTTGTATTAATGTTACTTTTCAAATTAAGGAAAGGCTATAATTAAATTGTAATGATAAAGAACTATTGTTTTCGGCCCTGCCTCATCTCCTCATGCTACATCTTTGCTGGACTGTTAAATCTGCCTCGATAGCTGTAAATAACTGGTAGATGTTTGTTGAAAACTTGAATAGAAATCGAAAGTGCATGAAATGAACAAAGTTTAGAAACCAATTTAGTTAGCAGTTTGTTTAAATGTCAACAACAGTAAAAGAAACTCATTCAATATTCACAATGAATACAAGTGGATAACCGGGACGTTCGTATGTTATGGTGAATGGATAGATATAAACAATTAAGTTAAGTCATTTACCGACCAGTGGCGAATAAATTGGAATGAATCAACAAAGTTGGTTCGAGTTGATAAGGAAGCTATTAGAAAGTAACCGACCGAAATTTCCCTTTGCTTCAACCATCCGACTGACTTATTCTAACCGTGGAATTCTACTTTGTGAAAGTCAAATTTACATAGAAATTACATAGGAAGTAAACGTAGATATAGTGTATGCTAGTGAACAAAGAAAGCCCTTGATTACAGATATAGAATGTTCAATGTAGTTTCAATATTTCCTATTTGCAGATAGGGAATCCATTGAAAGTGAATTCTCTGGAGTATTTTTTATCTAACTTATAGACAGCGGCAAGTAGAGGCAGATATTACTTTTGTGGTTTTTAAATAAAGATAGGCTACTTAATTTAACGGCCTGGGCAGTGCCGTAAGATATGTGGATATGATGGATGCGCAACAATTGAAAACAGATTCTACAGTATTTAATTGTAATTGTATATTAAGTTAATTTTAATTTTTTTAACCATGTTATAGGAGTTATAAAAAATCAATATGCCCTATTTTACTTTGCAACACATTCTTTTAACCTTATCAGATTGGTCTTATTGTTTAGTAGAAAAATACTTGAATCAGTATTAGTCTTTTAAGGAATTTTATTTTATCTTTGCTTAAAAAGGATTGTAAATTTAGACACATTTTAAACGATGATTAATAAGGAATGATAATTTTAAAGCATGAAGTAAAACCCTTAAAACCGCAACTCTTATTTTAGTTAAAGCTGGAACTAACTGCAGACTTTCTTTAAAATAACAAAAATAAGGAAGTCTTATGTTAAGAATACTCTTACCATATATAATAGTTATTTAAACCACAAAACTGTACATATGGTGCACTCATCACTCAGTTTTTATTTATTTTATGTCTAGTCTAAGGGTACAGATACTAGATCCAATTTCATATTGCTTTTTAATGAGCCTTCATATTCTTATTTAGCTAGAGTAGAAGACTAGGGGAATTAATCATTCTGCTCTTGCTTTTGTACTAACTCCGGCTGCCCTAATACTTAATACAAGCAACCAATCCACCACTACTACTGACTTAAGAATTTCTTTGGAACAACAAGGAAGACAAGAGCTTTGAAAAATCTGAAGAGACAGCAGTCAATCTTGCTTCTAAAACTATAATAAGTCATCTCATCCTGTCTCCATTGACTTTCTAGCTAAGAGTTTAGAGTCGGGCCACTCAGTTTAATAATAAAAATAAGTTTTTAATGCTCCTTCTATACTTAAGTAAAAGAATCGAGAAGAAAGTAAAAGCGTAATAGAAAGTAAGTGAGAGAAAGTACGAAGAAAAGTAGTAAGTACGTACATTAAACCATAGTATATACATATACTGACTGATTGGGTATTGTGTGGCATCTTAGTGCTTGAACTGCTTTTAGGAAAAATCGTAATTAGGCAAGGATTAAGTCTACTAGAAATGTCGAGAGTTTTCTTTCACAAAACCAGAGTCAGCGTTTTAGTAAAAAATCGAGTAGAAACTAAGCTTTTGGGTATTATATAATACAAGGCCTTTACTTGATAAGCAACTTATCGATTTAGCTAGCGCACAAAAGTAAAAATATTTGGAATATTAGTTGGAATACTGTTTTGACCTTTGGTTGTTTTTTTGAAACTTTTATAACTTTTGATCCGTAGGGCCCAGATTAAATCTTTTTACACTAATTTGTTTTTTTCATCAAGACAAATGTTGACAATTTAAAAATTATTATGATCTTAATAAAAAGTTGGACCTTATGACTTGGATCAGAGGTCATTTCCATATTCAAACTATTACCTACGTATATTTTCAGTTTGGAAAATTAGCTTTCGAACAGCCTATTTGATTTTTTGTTTTTGTTTTTTTAAAGTGAAGACTTTCTAGTTTTCTATAACTTTGCAGGCAAGAAAAAATGAAGTCGCATAACATGGAAGACGTAGAAGTTAGGCTTAACGGGTTTCAGTTGTATAGATTAGTCTGTACAAGTATATTTTATGAATTGGGGCATCATGGTTTTATACGAACCTGTAAGCTAAGCTAAGAATTGGGGTGAAAGTAACGACAGAGTATAAGTTGAGAAAGGGTATATACTTTTCTAACTATAAAAATAAAGTTTCTGATGTTATGCATAACGTAACTTATCATCATCCACCATTATCGGAGTACTGAGCATTGTAATAGTTCAAGCCACCGACAACGTACTGTGAGCTATTGCTAAATATATGAAAAGCCGTGAGGAGGAAGGAAGCCTTAGCTGCTACGACTACTCAAGAAAATTTGACTTTCAAAGCTCATCTACGTCCCATTAACTGCATTTCTAATGACTTGACTCCTCATTTTTCACTCTGTTCCACGGTGTACGGAAATTGACGTTAAAATGCTGGGAAAGTAAAATGTCACATAATGAACTTGGAGAAAAGAAAGGCATTTGCATAATAAATAGCGAAGGAAACTTTATAGCGAATTCTTTAACCACTACTACCTACATGAGGTTTAGATCTGAAAAATGGAGAATGAAATGTCAAATGTCTATCTGTACACCCTACGACGAGAGCTGGTTGATTTGCTTTTAGAAATAAAAACTCAAAAGGACAGTTTTTTTATTATTAAACTTCCATTCTTATTCAAATGTGTGGTTATGAACGTAGAAGTTGGATAAGGAGAACGTTGCAATGAATTACAAAATCTCTTCGGGAATTTCCTTCTTAGAGTATGTAGGTGTTAAGTAAACATGTACAATCCACTTAGTATATACTTACTATTATGAAAACTCTAATCCTTTTAAGATCACTGCTTTCATCAATTTGGACAAAACAATTACGAACTTTTACAGTGTCATTTTTATTTTTTGAATAATTTCTTATTCTTGTCTTTAGTTTTTATGAATTTATTGAATAGAACAACGCGTTTGAACGATTTGGAAACAAAATGCTTCCAGCATTTATTTAATTACTAAAAATGTATCAGATAGTTTAGTTACAACCAATGCTGTAGTACTGAATATTTTATTTAAAAAAAACGTTGATATCTGTAACTAACAAAGTTACAAATACTCTAAGAATATATAAATTACTGATACAATGTTAAAAAAGCAACGGTATCTACTTGTAGAGACTTGATATAAAATGTGCCTATAAGTCGAGGGTGTCATACATATACGACTAAACTGTAACCTATGTATTAGGTACTTCTGAAAACTGCAAATTTGACTATAAGGGATGTATAGTCGAGGCTGTGGATAATTCAAGATTTTAGTTTCGTTTCATACAATTCGCTAAATGCATAAAGTTTTTAGGCCGTGTAATTCAGTTACTTTTCTTAAACAACAATATGCAATTTAATGTGATTTAACTGATATTTTTCTTTCTGTATTTCAGGCCGAGATTTGGAGCGTATTCATTGCAATCCTAAGGAAAAGCGTCCGAAACCTTCAAGCTTGCACTGAAGTAGGCTTGATCGAGCATATTCTACATCGCCTTCCTCATGCAGAGCCAGTTGTGGCCGGTAAGTGTAAGGACAGATATTTAAATTGTTATGAGCATACTCTTAATGGATAATTAGACTCTGTATGAATAAGAA
This sequence comes from Isotoma viridis, assembly GCA_034696425.1. Classification (NCBI taxonomy): domain Eukaryota; kingdom Metazoa; phylum Arthropoda; class Collembola; order Entomobryomorpha; family Isotomidae; genus Isotoma; species Isotoma viridis. The sequence goes on from JAQGAA010000129.1 coordinate 18,205, forward strand.
TAAAGCTAATAGTTAAAGTTACTTGTGAAACCAAGGGTTTCCATTTGGTTTTCACCCAGACAGTTATTAATTTACCTCGGTAGACGTTGCTCTAGCTCCAATTATCAGAAATGAATATGTAATTAAGTCCAAAAGCTTTGTATGCAGAGATCTTTGGGGAAATTCGTGTTAATTAGACAAGAATCACCCAGGTCGGGGAATTAGTCTTACAATATTGAAAATTTGCTCACTTCCTCCCAATATCTAACTTTCTGTCAAATTTCATTAGATTATTCACTTAAGAAAGGCGCAGCTCATACAATTAAATGCGTGGACTGTTAACCTTGTTTCATTCTTGTAATATAATGGTCGACTTTCGTCTTATGAATGTTGTCTTTAACTTATTTTCTTAGATGACTTCTCAGTTTTTGAAAAAAAACGAATGAGATTACAAAGAGTCCATACAACGAAAGGTGTGTTGACTAAAAATACCGTTGCAAAATGAAAGTACAGTTCTGACTTACAAATCCGAAACATTTCCAACGCTATAAGCATGTTTTTGATATAAACATCTCAGAATCCTTTATGCCGGATTAGATTTCAATACTACTTTTTATATGAATCCAAATTCCATTTTCTCTTTTATGATACAAAACCGAATGAGAAGGAAAGAAATCTAAAGATTCTGAAACGTAGAGATATTCCAGTTAGAAGGAAATAAAAAGTAGAGACGTTCTATTTCATAAAAGTAAATAATAATAATAATTTTCTGTTGATGAAATCGATACGAAGTCAGATTTTTTATTGCTCCTGTTGGCGTAATATAATAAGCTTCCTTTTGTAACTGGTTCTTGTAATATTTCCTTTTTATTATTAAAAACTTTAATGGTATCTTGTTTTCCTTTTTATCCAGTTTTGGAGTTAGTTTATATTGTTGATTTTTCTATTTTTGTAGACATACAGCTCGTATTATGTTTGTGTACCAATCCAATAACAAAGCCCATAGCCCCCAAACAGTTTAGTTATACATTGGAAATTATAAAACAAAAATCCATCTAAAAAGAAAAGTTGTATTGCATGGAAATATAATATAAAGAACACAATTGGGAAATGAATTTGGTGGTGGTGGTGATGTAATGAAAGCCAAAAAGTTTTCTCTGAATATTACTTACTGCATAGTATAAAATATGTCTTGCAGGCACAAATAGTGGCATCCCAATAATAATATCGATGAACCATTTTCTAGTATACTTTCAAGCCTTCTTACGTTATTTCACGGTGCATTTATTCTGTTAAATCTGAGAGTTATTCCAGATGGTTTGAAGGTACGTTTTAAGCTATTAAAATTTGATACTATAAGAATTCCAGTTTCACTAGATGTAAATGAAGAGCATATTATGTATTACCTACGTCTCCGGATAATTAGTAATTCCGAATATGACGAGCATGATGATAAATAGAATTTTCCTTCCTCCGGGCTATAATGCAACTATATTAGATGGTTACTAACGCCGTCGGTTTAATAATCTCCTTGTAGTGCTCCACTTATACAACTAGACCTATTCTGTACATAAGTATTAACCTGTGCAACAATAACTGTATTTAGTTGAGGTTGAGTGAAGGTTCTGTGGGATTGCAAAATTGTCCCTGCCTGCGACATAATCCTGTAGATATTTTTAGTGTCCATGATGTGAATGATGTGATACCTTACACAATAAGTTTTACATATACTAGATCTCTTCTGTTGTATCGATATTACAATACACATAACATTGGAACACAACCGCAGAGAGACATAAAGCAAGGGAAAATGAGTCTGGGTTGGATGACTGAAATTACAATAAGTTAGTAGTAGTTGTCTGATCTTGACTACCTACATTAGGATGTACAAAATAGAAAAGATAACAATAATAATGTCGTATAAGAAGGATATTTCAGTTAGTTACTTACACACATAGAAGAAGAGAAAGATTTTCCGGAGGAAGTTTACTTGATGCGTGGAAATGATAGGAGAACATAGCATGAACGTAGTTGGTAGTACAAGTAGGAGAAAGAGGAAGGGATGAGTATTAGTCGAAAGTAGTGGAAGGGATTGAAGGGATAATGAGTCGAGTCTGAAAACCCTTTTGCTTATTTCTTTTCTGAGAGTAAAAGACGAAGCCATCTCGGCATGTCCTGAATTGATTTCCTTGGTAGTTACTCCTGGATTAGAATTCTAATTTGTTGTTCTTTGCTATTTTTGTCTTATTTAGAGTCCAAACACGGTGCATTAGGCATTATCTTCGAAGTCGCTCCTCTAGCTGCTGTAGTGCTTTGGGTAAGTCCGAGGACGCGAGTTTGTATGTGTATATGTTAGTAACTATGATGAGTAGTGCTTACCGTGTGTAGAGTAGGAGTCTTGGTGGTTGAAGAGACTAGACAAAATTATACCAGTTGTTGTAGAGAGAGACTAAGAGCGTCGTCCTCATTTATTTCGAAGTGAATGACTTGACTACACTTCACTGAACGTTGTTTGGTTGAGAGATGATCTTCAGCATCCGTCCTAGACAAAGTATCCTATCGTGATATAGTGGTATGGTGGTATTATTTTGGTGGTGGTTGGACTATGACCAGAGACAACGGCTTACACACAGAAGAGGGAAAGAGAAAGTGCAATGTTCATCCAGCCCTTCTTGACTTTCTACTCTCGTATTTGGCATTTCTATATTGGATGAAAGCTTTATGGTGTAATAGTATGATGATCAGTTGGCTAAGTTACTAAAGTTACTTTCCTCATTGTTTTAGTGTATCCGTAGAATATTGAAAATGCAGCTGATTTCCCCAATAATAATATTTCCATCGAAGGGCTGTAGGTAAACCTACTACTTAATTCTGATCCTGCCTCTTGTTAATAGGAACTTGGTGTAGAATGCTATATAGTATTTAAAAAGCAAATAGAGACCACTCGGCTCTGAGCTAATAAATCTATCAAGCACGTACAGCTAACAATATGAAATGGATTTAAAACCAGATTAAGGTTAGACTGCTGACATTTCCATTGCTTAATGCAAAACCGTATGCTAATTTTAATGCTGTGGTGAAACAGTGAACCGTCCCTGTGGTAAGCAGTTGCCTAATTATTAGTCCTTTGTTAATCTTAGAATTTACAAATAATCCACTTCCACTTTAGTACGTATCTATATAGATAATCTTTTCTAATTATTCGAAATTGCATTTTAAAACTCATAAAAGGCAACAAATGGCAAAGAATAAGCTTTATACTCTGTATAAAATTAGGTAGTTTAGGGTTTCAAATCACAATGTTGAACCTTGGCACGAAGCTTTAGAAATTATAGCTCAGATATTGAGTGTGAATCCCTTTGTGTATTCTTTGTATGAAGATGATACAACCCATCATGCCAGAAGAGCGATGAAAATGCGTTCACGTAATATTAGATTGTGTATAAATAGAAAGGTAGAGATTGGTTAGTGGTGGTGGTGGGTATATTATAGAGTAAAGGTAATACCTTATCCTATTACTGTGTAACAATTTGTTCTGTGTTTATTCATGGCTCAAGTTAATTACGTGAGAGGAAAGCAAGATCGCTTGACTACTCAAAGTACCTAAAAGTAAAATATATTGTACAATATACGAATACAATATGCCAACTTAACTCTAACGGCCCACCGCCACCACTTTTACTCATTCTGACTGACTCAATGGGAAAGAGCATATCCTGGCCAAATAAGTTGGGAAAGGAATAACAGAAAATTGGATAGAAATTGTACTTTCTCTTTCTTTCTCCTTTTCTTAGGAACAAACAGTAAAAACAAAGATAGTCGTCTATGTCTGTCTGTCTGTGTGCCAGAATGATGGAAAAGGTTACAAGTACATAATTTTAGTAGATGAAAAGAGTAGTGTGTAGTAACGTTGTGCTTGTGTAGTACATAACCGATTTCTTCAAAATTCCTCCTCCCTCTTTAAGAAGAATAAAATTCTTGGTCTTCTCCGTCTGCTTTAGTTTTCATCCTTTTCATTCGTTTTTATCGTAAGCCTAAGCTATTTGCATTTGTATAGGGAGAGAAAGCAAGTCTGAAAAGGACAAAAAATAGTACAAAAATGCACTACAAATCTTATACAACTTTTATATAGGGTTTGGATGAGGACAGTCTAAATTACACTACTTTAAGAGTCAGAGTGTCAGAGATATTTTTTTATCCTTTTGTTTTCACTGATGTATACGATAAACTTAGCGGATGATCTACGATGCACTCAAGGCTGCTTTTACAAAACTGCAATTTATGAAAAAAGCTTGTATCTAAAATTCAACTTCTTACAATCGCTTGAATCTTTTATTGTTATGTTATTCTTAAGTTGTTTTTCTCTTGATTGTCTAGTAGTACGAGGAAAGTATGATTCAAGAGTGTATATAGAAAGTCATTCCGTGGTCGTTGAGAAGAGGTAATATGCAATTTTCTGTGGGGTTTTTTCTTGGATTTTGTCTTCACAAAAATAGGCTAAATGCGTAGACTTTTGGTACTGATTGATCCAATATTTTATTTGACGTAACATAACGCGCTATTAACTTTATTTGATATTGATGTTCAGTATGGCCTCGGACTTAAATATTTATTGCATGAGAGAGTTATGTGTATCATAAAACAATACAGAGAAGATGGAATATAGTATTTTGTGCAGGCATTTGATATCACCTCCTCTATGATACAGTTTTATGTCTTTGAAGATATCCTGCTCGGTTTTACTAGGGTTTGTATAAACTTACACGGTAAATTTTCATTAAATATTGATCAAATATTTACAATTCTTAGCCTGTTACTGATTGTAAAATATTCCTTACAATATTTTCATGAAAATCTAAGTCGGTAAGTCTTACCCGTTCTTTAGTGTGAAAAGTACAAGATGATGGAATTGAATTGAGCAAATTTTCTAACCTGAATTAAAGTTAGTGATCCTGGTTGTATGCTTGTATGGATAGAAATGTCAATGAAACCAGGACGAGCTACGGTTCATTTAAATGAAGAATAAGAATTTATTTCTACGTCATTATTAAACGACTTGGAGATTACTTTTGTTTTATTATTTTCCTTAGTAAGCATTTTGGTATATATGCTATATGTATATACTGCATTCCTAAGTAGGTATATCTCTAATTCATTTATAAAATGATATATGTCAGTGACAAAGTAAAATAATATCCTGTTTCTTAATAGGAATAAATCTCATCTGAACTTGGAAATATTATGAAAAAGAAGATTCATGTAAATTCTAATATGTTTTTGTTTGTTGACAGACTTGCTGATTGAAATGCTTGGAGTTCTGGCAAGCTACAGTATCACCGTAAAAGAACTGAAGCTTCTGTTTGGCTCTATGAAGACCATCAATGGCCGCTGGGTATGAAATGAGACGGATTAAATCCCCTTTTGCTCTTTTTATTTCAAAACTGTCCATAAGTTACATGTTTACGATCCGGAATAAAGTCCATTATTTTGCTAGTTAAAATGCATTCAAGTTGTTTACCGTTACTAGGTTTAATTTTAGAACCTAATCAACAAACAAATTGTATTCTAAGCCTTTTGTTCCTGCATAAGAAATTTAGCACGTGTTTTATGGACTGTTTTTGATCAAATTCACTTGTACTTGTACCCATGCCATGTAATATACCGTAGGCTTTCTCTTTACCACTATCTGACTGCTTTCTCTCTCAGTTTGTAAAGACTTTCTCAATTCTATTCTCAACCCCCATAATGGAGTTGTGGCCTATTCCCTGCTTTAATAATGGATAAAAGAGGTTGAGAGGTTGCGGCAATATTAGTGTACCTCTTCGATTTGAAACAGCATAAGTATATAAAGGAGTTTGTAGACTTATCTCTCTTGTATATCTAAACAGCTTAAGTATTTGAGGTAGTCTTTTGAATTTAGCATGCTAGTAATTTTAATTTCACCTGGCCCAGGCCCGTTAGTGGCAAAGTGGAAACCAAGAATTGAGTAGGACAATGATACCTTTTTCCATCTCATAAAGGCCAATGGCGTAATATCCACAATACTTAAATGCTTAGCTCCTTGTCTGTCTTTCCATTTTTAAAGTCTTTCACCTCGCTCTTCTTCCTACCAACCTTACCTCCTTTCTCCCACCTCTCTTGCACAATAGACTAGAATTCTACAATATCCACGAATCCACGCCCCATCAACTTGTTTGTAAATTACGTTGTTACAAGTAAATCCAGATCGTTATGTGTATTGAAGATACTACGTACACAACACTACAGTCCATGTAGCATCATGAGTGTCTGTTTATACATTTTGTACGAGATAGATTGTGTAGTGCCTCTCATCTATAGTACTGCTCGGGTCCTTACATGAACTTTCTCTTGTCAACTATGAATATAAAATTAGCCTATAACTCTTAAGTGTATCCCGCACTCTGGTATAGTGCGCTATTGTTTTATCAAGTCAAATATTTGTCTTCCTCAAAACCCTTTACATGATACAGGTATGCAGCTGAGTTAGGTTTAGTATTGTTTTTTATAATAGTATATGAGACTCACAACAGCATGAATTGTTATGCTTAACATGTAATATCTGAAAGTTAGAATGTGTATAATAGTAAATGCATAAAAAATAACTTGTTTATTTTTTCTACAAACGTATTTCGTTAATGTGATAAATATTTAAAAATTACTGAAATTTCCTTTAAAAAAATTTCCCACAAACTTTTTAACAGCTTTCCTTGTATTTAATTTCTAAATATATAGGACGCGTAATATACGCCAGGTTGTAGGGTAGCATTTAGAACATGTCAGCATAGCACACGGCATTTTAAGTCATTTTATCAATTTCTGTGGTGTGCTACTCACGTAGCAAACCTACATACTTACGTAAGTACTACCTAAGGCTGAATGTTCCTTCTTGCTCTAAAAGTCGCCATGAATAACCAAGACAGGAAGGCTGATTAATGCATAATTACTTTCTGCTTTAATTAGGATTTGGTGTTCACTTCTAATTAAAGCAGACTTCATCTCGGTCTTGTGTATGTGCTCTGCCCTATACCCACTCTTTCTAAATAGTACTTACCACTTACCCCCAAACTGTACTACTTACTATATGGCTACCTGTGTCTCTAGCTTTAAAGTGTATCAAAAGGTTTCCGCAGTCGGCACCACCAAAACTATACTCTCTTTATATTCTTTATGACATGTGTCTTTTTACAGAAACTTTCAAAGGGTTCTCCTATCTTCCGTTTTATCCCTTGATGGTGGTGAAAGTAGTGGTGGCGGTGGTAGTGAGTAGCAGGAGTGGGTAATGGTGAAATATAATAAAAGACACACTGCACTATATTTCTATTTAAAGCAGTGCACTAGTACGGTGATGTAGTCGTATTGGGACAACTACTGCGGGTTCGTAGGTTTATTTTGCTTGGTGGCGAACACCGAGGAGCAAAGCAAAGGGAAGAGATGGTTTCCCTATGGGCTTCCTCTTTTGCTTTCTCTTTTCTCCCATTTCTTACCTTTCCTTTTTTCATTGTAAAAACTTTTCTCTCTTTCTCATTCTGTGTTCCCCCCTTTCATTCTCCGGAGATTTTGAGGTTTACAGAAATCTCGGCGTTTGTTAATTTTGTATCCGTTCTCATTGTGAAGAACACAAACGACTTGGGCTTTAATTAGTGGTCGTGCCAATCAAACATTCGAGCTGGTCTCTTAGGGTTATGTTTTCTCACCATCGTTATCATACTACTATCACTAAAGTATGTTAAATCTTCCAGACAAATATTTCACTAGTCTGTGGTTCATACAATTCCTTGATGAGGAGGTAAAATATTTTTGAAGCAGGGTGTCTTTCATTTTGACGCAGTATCATTAATATTTCCTTGCTTTGTAGAATATGTTAAATTGGAAATATAATTGACTATAATTGATCATTTTCAAAGAGGAAATGCTAGTTCCCTTGGGAAATGAAAAAGTTTTCATTAAAAAAATTGGTGTGCATTTACTGATATTCTTACTCAGGTGGAAAACGGGTGGTACCTGGAAAAATCATTGGGCGGGTTCTTCTTTTTGACTTTTGAGGTAGAAAGGTAGATTCAATCTTCAGCTAAAATGGATACAACGGTTGTGGAATCAATTTCGCGTAGATCAAGTTGAGGAGTTAAACCCAATGGCTTTTACTCCGATTAACTTTTTTATACATAAAAATCTTGCATAATACATTTTAGAATGTATAGAACTAGTTTATATTCTTCATTTTATTGAAACTTCAGCACACAATTCAGGGACAATACCTAACAGTAGTAGTAAGAGTATTAACTGCAAGATTATTTTCTGTAAGGCTCCACGAATGAAAAAAAAACTTGGTGAAAGAAGGTGAAAGGGTTAGGTCAAAAGATGAAGATGTACATAAGGTAGCAAGCGAGACTTCTGCCACTCTTTAGGTACACATGGACTACAAATAAGGTATGTTTGAATAGGCTAAGGAAGCTGTAAGAAAAAAAAATAATGTGAAAGAGCTTTACTTTAACTATATTTTTATGCTTGTTCCTTCTACTACTACTTTTTTACTTATCTACATGCTTACATTGGAGCCTCTATTATTAAGACGAAAAGCATACACATAATATGTATTTGCAGTACAAAATATAAAGCTAGAGTAGATGTCAGTCTCTATAGTTGTAAAAATGATCAATGGGAGCTTGTTATTGAGGGAAATGGTAGAATATTTTAGTGGCTAACATCTTTTTTTCTGATATATATCCGGAAAAAGAAGTGTGGATATTGTGAAAGAGAGAGATGTAGGAAAAGTAAAATATGATATTGCTTTCTAATATGATATATACCATGTTACTGGTAGGAAAACAGGGAACAAATAAACGAAAAAGGTAGATTGTACGTATTCTCGAAAAGACGCTTTACTCTGATGATGTTGGATGGAATTGGTATCATTTTATCTGTAAAAGTGCCTATTTTTCTCTATTTATTATGATGCATTCAGTTTTGGCCTACTTTTGTGTTTTAAACAGCTAGTACATATCTGTCTGTAATAATTGTTCGTATTTGAGATAAAATTGCAAATATAATATATTTTCATGTTGGTCAGTGTGTTTGATTTCATTAAATTTGAAATTTCCATCAATTCACCACCCAGCATCAGTTGCTTAGCATTTTGGTAATGCATAGTTTACTTGTCTATCCATTTTAGCTTTAGATGGTAATACATCTAATATGAAATTGAAAGTAGGAAGTGCCTTTGGTTGCTAGTGCTAAGCTATAAATAAACGTTGATAAGGAAATGTAACTATCTTGTGAATTATGATCAAAGGAAGATTTTCAGATGAGATTATATGAGAAAAGCCTATTCCTTGTATATTATGTGTAGAAGAAAAAGTAACAATTATGTATGAGCCAGGCTATCCATAAGCATAAGGATACCTATATCTCTGTATGGCTGTCTGTCGGTTTCATCTAGTTCAATTTTTTTCGGTTCAAGGAGTGAAGGGTTGTATGCCTGATTTCATTCGGTATGAAAAGGGAAGTAGAAAATTCAACTCATCCTACTAATAGGTAGATTTGATCATAAAACGATTTGCATGAGTCGAAGCCAGCATAAATTGGACTTTCTGCTCCTGCACTAACCAACGAGATGATATCACATTGCACTCGTATATTTCTACACATAATAGCAGTAGTAGTAGTTGGTAGTAATGGAAGAGCTGTTGAAGGATGGCAAAGGGTTTCTTATCTCAACTTACAAAATAGGTCTCCTGATAGCATTTAAGGTTCCGGATAAAAGAATTTTTATTGAGTGGAAGTAGTTCTTCTTGCTCCAAATCTAACTTCTTCGTATTCCCTAAGATTTCATGCATGCATGAAGAAAATGTGTAAGTTTTACTTTCTCTTTTAAGAATAAGAAGTCAGTCTTCCTCAGAGAGTTTTTTACTGCTTCTACTGTGTCTGTCTGTGTTGATACTGATGATACATGTATTATGTCTATAGTAGTGTGGAATAGTTAGTCATGTAGTAGTATAATGTACCATTTGTAAAAAGTATAGTCCCCTTACACTTAAATCTTTTTTATGCAGAGCTCAGGCCTATTCTGTCAGATCTGATTGAAAAATATCGAAAGTGGTAGACTCTGATTTCGTTTATACGAAACGATACCGTTTATTTTTATTGGGGATGTAATTACGCTCTGAAGAGAGCTTAAGTGCTTTTGTGTGCTCCCTCTTGGAGTAAGAATCGAGAAATTAGGATATTTTTAAAACATTTACATAAGTCGTAATGTTCTTTTTCTTTTTTATATCATTTTGCCATGAATTTGTTAGGAGTAATTTTACGATCGTAAATCTTTCACATGTACTAATTTCCCTTGACATAAATTCACTCCATTTCATTATTTGATCTTATTTTCTTGCAGACTAAGGTACTTTCATCACACACAACGTTGTCAAGTAGTAAATTCAAAAGAAAGATATATTATTTCTTTTTGTAGTTTGCTACATTAAAAATGGCATATATAGCTTAAGTAAGTATACAATGTGTACTTTCTCTCCTTGGTGTGTAATACAAAAAGTAAAAGTTTGGCCAACCCCTTCAAAGGGCAATAAAGAAAGAACCCCAATACCTCGTCTTGAAGATTGAGAAGAAAAGCAAGAGAGAAAGGGCTTTGCTTTCCCATTCTATGTTCTTGTGAAAAGTTCTGATCTGTTTTTCTAAAGTATTCTCTTTTTCATTCTTTGCAGCCTCGACATTCGGCCAAGTTATTGAGTGTCCTTCGTCAAATGCCACAAAGGACAGGACCCGACGTTTTCTTCAGCTTTCCTGGAAAGAAAGGCTCGGTAAGGACACGCAAAGATAATAATAAAGGATAAGTTGTGTACTAGTAATAATATGGGTTCTTGTCAGCATCGGTTACATCAAATCTGACTGACATGTATTACAACTTTTAGTTACGAATAATACTACTCCTGTACTAGCTTTACTTCTTGATCGTAGCATGATATCGTACTTATATCTTTGATAGAGACTACTGAATGCAATGTAAATGGATATATTATATTCAGGATATATTACACTTTCTCCTTTGCTCTGTGTACAAAACTACTAACAATAGGCTAGAAGCATGTCAGCTCTAAAGTCGGACAGGCATTCAGTCAGACAACTGAATGAAACTTTTGACATCTCGTCAAGCTTATGTTGCATTCACTAAAGTTTCTCTGAATGACCTTGGGCTCTACCACATTATTACATGTTAGTTGTAATAATACCGTAATCCTATCCCTCGATAGAAGTGTAGGCTCTAAAGTCATGTTGTTTTGTCTCTGTCTCTCATTCTAATTAAGCCGGCTCAGATTTAATACCATATATAAAACACAAATAGTCATAATAAAAGAGATGGATTCATAAAGGAAATATACAATGAAAAGGCTGTGAACTATAGGATTACAAACTTTCGATAATAAATGTAGTAGTTGTATTCTCATGTGCCTAAAGTGTTGTGGGTTAGAAAGATCAATAGACATCTGGTGTTTATATTCATATCATAATGTTTATTTCAAAAGTTATGTAACAACCAACACCATTAGGTATGAAATATTTGTGCAATAACTCAAATTATTACAGAGCCCAAAGCTAAATAAATATCAGTAAAAACATTTAAGATTATTTGAACTGTAAAATGTGAGGAAATGCAATAATCTTGTTGATTGTTTAGAAAATTGATCTAATTTGATGCGTACTTCACTCGAGGACATTTTTCCATGAATAAAAACCTTTTTTTTGTCTTTATTTTTTTCACAGGCGATTCTTCTCCCTCCTCTGGCTCGATGGCCGTATGAAAATGGTTTCACTTTCATGACATGGTTCCGTCTTGATCCTATCAACTCTGTAAATATTGAAAGAGAAAAGCCGTATCTTTACTGGTAAGTATTAGAGCACAGAATAAGAAGAAAGCTTTCAGTCCTTTTCCTGAGTTAAATTGGAGTTTGGCTTCCAAGAAAAAAAAAGAGAAAGTCCCAAGTAAAAACTTTTTCTTTCATTCTACGCCATTTGCATAGATATTGACAGGATTGGATATTGGTTTTCTTCGGTCGGAAAAATGACGAAAAATCTAACCTTCTCCTTCTTTTTGGTTACAAGAACTCAAAGTTGGAGACGGCTTTGCATAACATAGCATCATATAGCTATAACATAAAACTATAACACAGTGTGAAGGTTTAGTTTATATACTAAAGTCAGTAATAGTATTCATAGTATAACTTGCTGGGTAACAACATCGACTCCTTGTTTCTAGTACACTTCAAACTGCTTTCTTTTTCCTTCTAACTTCGTCCTTCTGTACTGGGTAAAAGCGTACAAAATTAAAAAGGCAAGTATCCAGATTGAAGGGAAAGTAAAGTGTGAGCATTTTTCACGGTAAGAGCTTTAACTTTTTTTCTCTCAACCAGATTCGTTTCATGTATTCATGGG
>JAQGAA010000130.1:0-30554 GCA_034696425.1 Isotoma viridis
TGTCAGTTTTACACAGTCATTACTCTTCCTTAAATCTTTTAACTTTTGAAGTTTCAGTTTCTTCATAAGCTTTTTTTTAAAAGATTGAGTATTGACTTAAGTAATCATTTATTAAAAATTGATTTGGTGTTTTTTTAACTTGTGGCTAGTTTCAAATTGGGGTTAAATTTGTTTAGGGATATGAAGCAATCAAAGATAAATTATTAATCTATTAGAGTAAGTTAGAATGAATTTTAATGGAAATTCAATGCATTTTACAATTGATTTCGTTTTTAAATGCAATTTAATACTCCTTGGATTCAGTTGTTTGTAGCAATATCAGGCCAACATGCTAATATAACAAAAATTATAATTGAACTTAACGAAGAAGATTCCTAGTACTTGTCGTGTTCATCAATTTCTAAAAATTAGTTAACTAATTCCAAATTATTTCATAACAAAAACTTACCATTTAAAAAACCAACCAATACCTCTCTCTCTTTTTTTAAAAACATAATTTAAAAGACTAACAACAACAGGGCGGACTTTCTTATTTATTAGTTACTCTTTCTCTATTATGTTATCATCATCTCTAGATAATTCCTATTTACTATACTTACTACTACTACCACAATCAAGATAGAACTTCTTTTTGGACAAGGTGCTATAAAAGGGACTACCTACTACTACTACTATATTTTATGTTCGTGTTGAGTGTTAGTCACTAGCCCATTATCTGTCTATTTAATCTTTATTTTATTATTTTTTAAAGATTTTTTATCTATCTCTCCACACACACACACATTACATACAGGAGAAGTAGATGAGGTGGAACTTATTTTATATTTTTTGGATTATTGTATATCTGTACAACTTGTTATAAAAAAAATGTGGCAAGAGATTGCATGAGAGATAGTAATTTATCAAAAAGTACAGAGAGAGAGAGTTATAGAAAATGGAAGGATTAATACATATACATTTTTTTCTAAATTCCCTATGAATCCTTCTCTTCCAAGGCAGGGTCGATGTACAAAAATCCTAAATATTACCTACGACTACGAGTCTTACGACAATATATGTACAGTAGAAAAAGTAGAAATATGTTGAAGTTGAAGATATCAAAAAGTACGATAAAAAATTTCAAGCTTTTTTATTCAAAATACAAAAGGTGATGGTGGTGGTAGTGGAAAGAAATTGTTGATGGTTGCTGTTGTTGTTGATGTGGATTTTCATAAGATTATATAAAAGAAAAGTTTATTCTTGACAAGAGAGATAGTCTTAGATTTTTAAAGAGTTATCTCATCTTGTAATAAAAATACAAAAAATATAAAAAGATTTTTTATCAAGATAAAATGCTGTAACAAAATAGTATTAATAATAGTACGTGTATTTAGTTTTGGCTATCTTCGGTTGTTATATTCCTTTGCGTAGGAAGGGGCGTTATCCTTTAGGTTTTTTAAAGATTAGATTTTAGATGCAATAAATATGTAATACATTAAGAAAATAAGTATAATATGTTATATTATAAAATAATATTAAAAAAAGAAAAGATAGCTAAGTTAAAGGAATGAAATGATAAAAATAATATAAAACGGAATGAATAAAATAAAATAATGATATTATTATGATTTTTTCATGAGGATTTTCACACCTGGTCAGGTTGTCTAGGGCCATCATATTATCATCAAGTTGCCATTGGTATACAGACTAGAGGGTAGTTTTTGTCGCCTCTCTGTGAGTTTTGAAGTGGTGGTATCATCAAGTATGTGTGTAATATTATTATAAGATGTCTTTTTGTACATTTGGGCAGAGATAGCAATTATTTTGATAGCACCAGGAGGCCGTACTCAGGCTCTCATCAAATCATGACCAAAATGGCCTACCCTTTTACTCACTTTTTTATTAGAGTTATCATCATCATCATCCCTTTCCTTGCTTACCTTAATGTTGTGGTTTTGGATTGGGGTATTCAATGGGGAATAGTTTTTTAAAGTTCAATATGGACGAGATGGAAGAAGGTGACAAATAGGGTTTAAATTTTTATTCTCGCCCTCTTTTTATTAATAATGCATACGAAGATTTAACAACCCTTTATAGTAACTAAAGTAAACAGAAGTAGACTTTAAAGTTGATTCAATTTTAAAGTTCTAAAATAAGGAAATTTTGGTTATCATTTTTATAGTTTGGGGATTAATTTAATTATACTATGAGCTTTCGATTTTGAAATTTTGAATGTTAAATGATTTTTGAAATTATGTATTTGTGCATTGATTACTTCTTTGTGTCATTTCGCTTAAAATTATATATTTTTTTTGAAATATAACGAATTGATTTAACACTACTCTTCAAATGCAATTTTACCGGAAGTACATCCACGTATCTATTTAAATGGATCCCAATACTATTAATTCTTGAAATGTAATTTTATGGAATCAAAATTACAATTTATAACTTACGACTTGATCCTTCGCATTTCCAATAAATAATTTTTCATCCAATATCTAATATAAAATGCCATCTAACTCAAATATGTTTTGAATCCTGATTGATTTTCACTCAGCATTCATTTTTTAACCCAATTATCAAAAGTTTAATTACTTATAGCTTACCATTTAAGCTATAACTTAATTTTATTTAAGATTTCCTTCGTTATACATTAATTCGTCAGAAAACGGCAATTTTTCTCAAACTCTTCAGACTGAAACCCTTCAATTATTAACTTCTAAAAGTTGTCTTGAATAGCATCTAACGTCAAATAATGGTTAAATTATAAAAATAAATATTTTTATAATAGTACAGATAATGAAATCGTATTTTACTAACTTTTAAACAAGCTTAAAAATGTATCACAATAATAATTTCATTGAAATGTTACTCTATAATCGCGATCATATCATTCATTTTTACATATTATCTCAAAATCAACTCCCATTACAAAAGAACTGATTGAAATATACACACTATACCAAGCAAAGAGTTTTGCATACAGAAAGGTTTTGCTCATTCAAACTTAATCTGATTTGACAGCTTATATCACAGCCTTCAAACGTAATCGAATCCAACACTTTGAAACCAATACCAATTATTATCTCTCTTGCATTTGAACCCATTGGAATTCAATCACCTTTATAATAATAACTAAATATTTTTCAATAACATGTAATATATTACAAAATGAAATTCAAAATGTCATACTCATACTACTCTCTTATGATTGTATTAAAAAGCATATTGGTAAATATGTAATTCATTCGTATTTGTAGCATTGCAGTAGAAGAAGTTGGTAGTCTAAAAGTGCAGGGAATGATTAGATTATTTCCTCTCTTGAGAGCAAAATCTCAGCATGGGATCACCAACACCTACCGTGTCAGTCTCCAAATTCACACTACATTCTCATAAATTCACTCGTTTCTTTTGCACCCTTTTAGCTGTCTGCAACACTAATGGACTCAATCCATCTATGTATATATAAATTCTGAAAAAAACATAGTGAGAAAAAGCCTGAGTACACATAAACACATAAAATTCATATAACTAACCATTTCCTCCTACGTCTAAAAAATAATCCAATTTCTCAATTACCTTCCCTCACAAGGTTTACGGCTTTCTCCTGCCAATTTAATAATGACCATAATATTCTTTACTTTTGTACACGTACCATTGGCTACCATAGGCATCATCAAGAGAATAATAGGTTTCATAATATGGATGTTGTTCATACAGAATGTTTTCGATTTTGGGTGAATTTTGTTTAAAAAAATCTCAGTTAGTGAAACTGCAAGGCAATTTGGTCCTTACGGGTCATTAGGGCAAGTAAAATTCTTTCAGGGGGTACTTTACACTCCCCTGGGATCGCTTGCAATGGAATCTCATAATGATTTATCCTTTCCACTTTAAAATTTCGATTTTTCCAAAAAGGAATATCCAAAATTTATAACATTGCTTATGATTTTTTTAAAAGTAGCAATTTCAATCCAACAAAAGGTTGTATTTTGATTACAAATGCCAAATTCCCTTATTTCATGCTTCTCAAAAGTAAAAAAAAGTATTTCCAACCTGAATTTATAATCATTGTCATAATTCAGTCAACATGAGGGACTTTAGTTGGTTTCGTGTGTCACGAATAAATTTTCTTATTGTATCACACCTCACACACGAACGGAAGCTATTAGCTTAGAGAAATAGACGCCTATCACATAAATTTGTTATTTTAGAACCCAAAGAGACTTAAAGTAAAGAGTACCTTATAAGCTTTGATACTCTCTGGTCTGGCATAACATGGAAACTTTGAAACCCTTTCCGTACAGGGTAAAAAAGGCTATAGATTTTTGTAGACACTTTAGCCTTATGTGTGTAGAGAGAGAGAGAGACTAGAGTGAGACTGTAAAAGAAATTGAAGACATCTGTTATTCCATACTTCTATTTTCTACTGTTCTGGATCCGACCTCGGGGGTCCTTCTAGTTTTATCGGACACAATAATGGAACAAACTCCAGGGAAGAGAGAGAGAGAGAGAGTTATTGATGATTGGGAAAGTTTTTGGTAGTGGTGGTGGTGGTAAATGTTTTTGATGATGATGCGGATATTGACTGCCTAGGCCACTTGATTTAAGGGAATAATAAAAGTAGCATTATATTTATTTTGTTAGAAAGAAAATCCTCAAGATTTCTTATCCTGTAGGGCTTCCTTTCCTATTTTTTAAGTTTTGAAAGCTTGGAAACTTTAGAAAAAATCTGTTTTAATTGTTTCCGCTTTACGTTAAACGATTCCAAAATTAATTTTAAAGTTGAATTTAATACGCTATTTATTCCTTAATTGTAGAATATTAATGTTCGAAAAGGTAACTTCTAAAGTTTTCAACGGATAAGCCTGGGACAGCCAAAGGAGATTAAATAGTTACATGAGAAATCCATTAAATCGTAACACCAATGAATACATTCTCTTCCTAATTAAAAACTTTCAATTTCATAAAGGTTTTATGAAGGTACGTTACAACCTTTTACAAAATTAAAATATTTTCCTATCACAAACTTTTACATTTGGCTTTGCATTTTCTAATCAGCTTGATTTCATCTAAATTGTATAAAAGTACAGCTCAAAATTTAGAAATGTATGCATGCCTCGTACGGGTAATTAATTAGAAATTCATTTTTTTTGAAATTGCTACAATTGTCAAAATAAAGCAATTATATTAAAATATTACGAATCAACAATAAAATGCTACTATTGTTTGATACTAACCAATTTTTCAACTACACGATCAATTCCTTCAAAGCGAATGAATCTGTTTTGTTGTAATTATAGAGGAATTTAAGTTATTTATTTTACGCTTTACATCAGCCTTTTGCATGCGATTCTTACTACTTACTTATAACTCTATAATAAGTAAACCTGAAAGAATAATTCCTATTTTTAAATTACAACTTCACAATAAAGACAAGTTTTTAGAATCTCATGTTTCCAATTATTGTATTGCATTAAAATGTTTTAAATTGTGTAAAACATCTTCAAAAACTAATCTTTAACCATCCTAATCCCAAATCCATTCACAAGCACTCACCCTCTTGACTGAACAAAATTAAAATATTCAATTTAGATTTAGTACTTCCCCCAATTACTAACAGTTGAATGGAACTTCGCCTGTATTTCCTATTTCCTTAATATCACAATTAAAAAAGATGAGTAACGCTAAGCAGTATAAAATTATACTTTTCATATTTGCCGTTGCTTTAAGTACTTCCTTATAGAAACATGCTACCCGAACGCCCACCCAATGTATAGTTCTCGGACTAAAATTTCTTACAAAATAGACATAAAATACAAAACTAAACAAGCTCTATATAATAACACCAATTTAAATTCTAAAAGTTTCCTTATTCCATCATCATCATGTACTGTTTATGCCTGTACTAGAAAAATGTTTCAAACACCACAATTACAATTTGTGTGGCAGTTGTTACAATTGTGGTCATGTCTCTCTATTTCTCTCTCTCTCGGTTCGGTAAAAGCATTATTACATATTATTAAAAGCATTAAAAGCTAATTGAACCCAGTGGTGGGTGGGTGACAAAAAATCCTATCAAAATTATATCAATAGGCGGTCCTCCCTTTTTAAAAGACAAGAGTAGTAGTAGGAGTAGTAGTTACAATTCTTCTTCACAATAATATTACAAGGAAAAAGGAAATACTATAGAAAAGCTTCTTGAATTCTTTCTATTTAAGCCACTGCTGTGTCTTTCTCTCTCAAGTCCCATCATCAGTCTTATTTCTACTATTTCTTTAACTTACTGAGAAATACATACATTTTTCTAAAACTCTTATAAATTACTTGTTGTTATCATTATTTTTATTATTATTATTCTTATACTTGTGTCATCTGTTAACTCATCTTCGGTTAATTTCAAATCTCTTGCTGTGGAACGGAAACCTATGTTATTATATTATTATTTTGTTGATTATATTATGCCTCTGTGCCATCATCATCTTGATTGTTCATATGATTCTCTCATTTTTTAAGACTTAGATTGTTGTGTTTATTATCATTATTTTATTTCTTTTATGATTATTATTATTATTACTATTTAATCTTATCTTCTTTAAGGTACAAATAAGAAGTACATCTAATTGTACCATTTTTCTTTTACATGTGTCCATATAATATATCAGCATCTGTGTTTTTTATATTTTTATTATATTTCATTACAATGTATGATTGTGGGTTACCAAAATTTTCCATCATCATCATCCTTGATTACGTTTTCAAATCTTTGCACAGCAGTAGTCATTCCATTTAATAAAAAGTAGGATTTACATTGTATAATGATATATTGGGGTTAGAGTTGTTTGTTGGGGGGGGGGGGATGAATTGATGTAATTATTTTGATGTATTACTATTATGTTCGTTCTGAGACTGATGATGATGACATAGTTAAAATTATTCACTCTTGAAACCGGATCATAATGTTTCCCAGTATATTCTTTGGTATAATGATGTAGTTTAATTTTCTTATGATAATATTATCTTAATTTGTTTTTGTCAGAGTTTTTATATATTATACCTTCGTAGCTTTGGGTTAAATACATAAGCTATAAAATACTAGAATTTTCAATAAGAGAAGAAGAAGATGACTAAGGTATTGGAAAATTATTTAAATTAATTTAAAAGCGATAAGCTAAATTAATAAAAATGTCCAGAATCAATGTAACTAAATATTTTGAACTATTGTATACGCAGCAATATAAATATTTTAAACCAAAGATACAAACTCACTATATTTCAGCAGTTTTAGTATTATAAAAATCAATCCAAATACAAATGTTTCATGCAAATTAAATGATGCAATTAAAATGACTTTAACATTGATAACCTGCAACAATTTTAAAATAGTTTAATTTTGTCGCAATTATTTGCCTTCATTTCATGTATCAGAGCTTCGAAATCTGTTTATGTCGATACATTTCTTAGGATCAGTGTTAGTAAAATACGGAAGTAAAACAATTCAAAATCTTAATTTTTGTTTTTTTTTTTACTTTTCGACCGACATACAGATAAACTTAAATGACATTGGCCAATTTAAAATTTAACTTTCAGCAACACTTAAGTTCCCCTTTGACATAAACAAATGTACTTAAAACCTATAAAATCAAAGTAGTAAGCATCAAAAGTTAAAATGAAATACTTTTCAGGATTGAATCTGCAAAGTTATTCGTATCACGTTTTAAAATACATTACTCTTCCCTTGATGATATGTAGGTGGACAGGAAAATATGAGATATTATTATTATGATTATTTTATTATAGCAGAAATAAGAAGATGACCGATTTTAATTTTAACTTTACAGAAGCAGGATTTTTTGATGACTTTGAAAAAAAAATCTTTAAAGGGATGGGCTATGAATATTTAAAAGTTGATAGAAACACCTTTTACCACTTTTACGAATCATCTCACGAAGATCGTTAACAACTCCAGTACCCATTTAGTATTCCTTTTTTATTCTCAAGGGCTATTGTATTTTTCAATTTCATCAACATAAACATAAAAATGGTTATCCTATTATTGCTCAAGTTGGTTTTTGGTTAGACCATCTGATAGAATCTTGGACTGAGCACTTGGTGAAGTAGACGTGGACAGGAATATTATGTGAACACGTATCCCATATTTCAATCAAGTTAAGTGCACCCATCTGAGAGAGAATATTTTAAGAAAATTTTAACTCATTGGTGGTAAAGGGAACCGAAAAACATACACTCGGTGGGGGCCAGAAGTAGCTTTCTGACCTTTTAATAAGGTCAGGCACAATCAAGTCCCTTAAGTCGTCTTTCTCTCTCTCTACTTTGGCTAATTTACAGCTTAAGACGTCCCATGTTTACTCTCAGCATTAGTCCCTTCATTTTCATTTCTATCTCTCTGGATAAAATTTTTATTTCACTCACACAACTCTTCCGACCACCTATGGTCTCACTTCACAAGATTCCTACTAGAAATGATAATAATAATAATAATATTCTTTGCGTTTCAGGACCAATAGTACTATAGATGGTACAAACATGTATTATGCATTACATAACCCTTTGATTCACTTCTAAAAGTATCATTCCTGACTCTCCCTTCGCTTTATGTTGTCTGGAAATATCCCAGACTTCATAATTCAATTTGAGTTTAAAATATATGTTAAGTCTAGGATCAGAACCCTAGAAGCATTTTTAATCAGAGAAGAAACTACACACAACACGTTATGTACGAATTCAAGATTTTATTATCTTTATTATTTCTTTTCATTTTTAAACCATGAAATTACATTATTTTCATATTAGAGGAAGATAATGCGATTAAATAAATTAAAATTAAAATACTAACCAGACTCAAAGAATGTCGGTGTAGAGGTTGACTTGATTACATGCATGCGTTTTTGGTTTTCGTTACTAAATCACAATGTAGCATCTAAATCTTATCTAATTTAATTTTGAATCATTATAGTAGATATTAAAACATTAATTTGTTCCTGAGAGGGACATGCTATCTGGGAATCAGAGTAACAGACTGCAACAATGTTTTCCAGTTGAAGGAATCCGTTCAAGACATTATTCTGTGGAATAAAAGAAGCAACAATTCAAATTTTTTAGTTGAAATCCGACAGGAAGCTATGCTTTGCTGTATATGTAGTAGTAATTTAATTGTGGTATGCCATTGTATAGTAGGTGGTATTTTCTCACCTTTACAGGACGAAATAGAATAAACTCAGTTTCTCTATTGGCTAAATACAACTTCATACTTCGGTGAATAAAAGGAAGCTTGGATTTTAGACTTTCCATCGTCTCCTGTATCAACTCAGAAAGAACATTTGGTAAAGCAAAGGACTGCTGAGACAAGACCAAGTCTGGTTTCTCCTTTTGAGCATCAATAATTCTGGTTGCCTAGATTTACAATTAGAAAACAAAAGCAAGTGCATCCTTTGAAGATTTAAATCGTAAAAAACACATGAGGTGAGATAACTTAAGGCATAAATCCTGTACCTTGGTAATAAAGTTCTTCAGTGGTCCAATGAGAATAAGCGTACAATGACTTATGAATTGCTCACAAGTGAGTTTCAACTGTTTGTCAACTTCTTTCTTCGAGTCAAGAAAATACTCCTTCACTTGAGGTGTTCCATCCACTATGAACTCCAGCAGGGAATTGTTACTATTCATGCTGAATAGTTGCTTCTTTTTTTGCAGCATATTCAGAGCTAACCAAAACATTTAATTTCATTAACCATGGATCATGATATCATGAAATGTAAGAAGGAATGAAGAAAAAGGTTGAAAATCAACTGCATACTAGAGTAGAGCATAACCTTTTGAATAATTTTTAACTATGTATTACCTGCTGTCTTCACACGACTAAAATCCAAACTTGTTTCCTTCACAGCAAAGTCTGCTTGAAATGGTGCAATCTGCTCCCTTAAAATCAAGAGATGTTTGATCTCGAATAGTTGTCCATCGACCATAGTCTAAAATATTCAAATATTCAAATATACATATGTAGTAGGTATACGATTTTGATTTACAATAAATAATTAAGAAATATGACTTTCAAATGTTAGTTACAGGAACTTGTTTTGAAGAATAAAAAATCAGCTGAAAAGAAGGATTTTCAGAGTTCAGCTTACTTTTCGTGTGGAGATAGCCTGTGATGATAATGATACGTTTGCAATACATGCAATTAGGGCTTCTTGTGACAAGCCTTGGAAGATTGCTTTGTCCAAACAGCGATACAATTTTGAAAGGCAGAGAAGAGTTCTTCTTACGCTAGGGAACCACATTCCATGTAAATCGGCAGGAGAACCTACATGATTGATAAATATTATATGATTACAATTATTCCGAAAAATATAACTCCATAAGCTTTTAATGGAATATTATTGAAATTAACTTACTACTGGACTTTAAAGGTCGTGGAATCTGTAACGCAGCTGCTGAACTTATACTGGCGACTTCCTGGGAGGTTACGGAACTTAACGAGACAATAGAGCTTTGTGAATTAGATCGAACTAATGGTCTTTCACTTGTAGAGTCTAATGTTTCTGCAATTTGCTACGAAAAACAAATGCCAGAAGTTGTATTCAGAAAGTCATCCATAGTATGAGACTTTTAAGTACTCAACATAAAAAAATAAAAATTTCGTGATTTTACCTCCATCATTTCCAACTTCTCAGGATAAGCCAGATCACCAGGGCCAGGATTATAATTTCTTATATCAGTAGAAACATAAATATGTGCTCGATAAACTAGTCGCTCTTGTGTATCTTGTAGAAGCTGATCTACTATTCTGATGAAAGCATTTAATCCTAACGCTAAATACAATAAAAAAGAAATTAAAATTAGTAAATTCCTCATGACAGTGTTGAAAAGTCAAATTAACATTAAGTCTTACGATTATTTGAAACTTGATCCTGTAGCATTTCAACCCTAAGAATAGTGCACAGCTCTGCTAAAGTTTCCAAGTGCTGAATTTTGATAATAAGAGGCCTTAGCGTATCATACACTGGATTAAATAGATTTTCAGCAAAATCGCTAAAAGTTACAACATTAAATTAATTAAATTTGCATATATAAGCGTATTTAATAATTCATAAATCATAAATGAAACTTACTCAAACATAACTGTGTACGATGGCTGGAAGAAATCCCCGAATAATCGGAACTCATCTTGACATAAATTGATGCAAAAGGAGCAACCATTTCTGACAGTGCTGCAAAGATCTACTCCTGTTTTACCCCTGGTGTTTAGCTCTCCAACCGTAGACCAGACACTTGGACTTAGTAAGTTAGATCGCTCTTTCAAAAAGGATTGTTGAATCTCATTGAATAACTCGGTGTACCTAAATTAATTAAACCAAAATATAATTGATAACAATTTTTAATCACTTTCCAACCATTTCAGAAGTAACAATCTTAATATACTGTTATACAGCTGGATATTCTTACTCAGGCCAAGCGTTTCGACGCTGTTCCACTTCTGTAAATACCCTTTTCAACTTTGCTATTCCAGCCGAAAACTTTCCATATATCAAAGGAAAGACGAATGCGTTTGATGTATCTCCGGCTTGGGAATGTTCTTGAACAACTGTTAAAATCTGATTTGACGTTTCTTGAAGAGTTTTGTTGACTTCGGTTTTTATCAAGGATAAGGCTCTGTTCAAGCAGTGTTTAAATTTTGCTGCATACACTGAAGACTCTTTGAAACTCGGCTGTAGAATAGTAGAATATAAAATATAAACCTTAAATACATTAATATTCACAAATAACAATAACAAATCTTCATGCACTACTTACATTATGAACCATAAATGACAAGCAAGTGTCAATCTGTTCCAAAATTGTAAAGAAAGCATCCGAAGTGACAAGAATAGATGGAACGCTTAATTTCGAGGCAACTTTTTCCAATTGAAGAAAGTGGTCAAGATTTGAATCCAGCTCACGAGCTAAACCTTCAAGTGTTTTCTGAAAATAATATTGACAACTTGTAGCATTAAAATTATTACGATAACACATACCTCTAATAAATTAACTAATACTTTCGCACCTGTTCTTCAATAAGCTGACGACAAGAAGTATGTAACGAGTTAGTTTTATTCGACACAAAATGATAATTCGTCTCTAAAGATTGTAATTCATCCAAAGCAGTGTTGACTGATTGCAACAGTTTCGAAATCCTTACACGGGTTTCTTGCAATGACTCCATATACTGAATTAATTTAGCATCCTGCTCTTCTTCCACCTCTCGCTCCACTTCGCTAAACCATTTGTTGAACTGAAATAAAAATTCAATTTACATTATTTTTAACAAAATACCAAATACTACCTCATAGCTCTAAGCTCTAATAATAAGGTGTAATATGGCTCATTAATAACATACTTCGACACATAATTAAAAACAGAATGATTACAGATTGCGATCGAAAGCCTCGAGGGTCACAGGTCACAGCAAAATGTAATTAAAACCAAGTAACTAAAGAAAAGGCTACTCACCTCATTTTTAGTCTTGAAATTAAACTTATTCAAGTCCACATTTTTAGAAGCTTCAAACCCTTCTTTAAGTTCAACTGTTTTAGTTTCCGGTACAGGTTTCAAATGAGCTGGAATAGGTCTTTCAACAGCACCATGAGTAAGGTCCAGTATCAGTTGTCTCTGTCCAGATGTCAAAGGTGCCAAAGGGTCACTAGGGTCTTCATACAGTCCGATTCTTTGTTTATATTTTGATAACGATGATTGATTCGAAGAAGTTGAATTCTGTAATTGAGACATCTTTCCCTTCCCGTATTATGTATACTTTACAGAACTAATAAGTTGTAAGTAAATAAATAAATACTCCATCCACAACGCTTCAGAGGTCACAGGTCAACAAACACAAGTGCAGGAAATTAAACACTTATTAAACCTTTTTCCTGCTGGATTGGAGTGTCAAAAAAGTTACTTCGGCTTAGTTCAATACACAGCAGTTCCCACCTTCCTACGTGGAGGAACCATTGAGTTTCACTGCAACTGTATGCAACCCTGATCATTTTTATATTCTTCAAACTCTCAACTTACTCTATAGCAAGGATGCCAAAAAATCAAGTGAATACCGCAATAAATAAAATAAACCCCCTTGGGAGATAATCTTTTTACAGTAAAATGCATGAATTAATGAATTCATAATTTTTAAATACGAATCCTGTAATGAATTTCATAAAACTAACATTTTCATACAATCTTATTTCAATAAATTTCCAATATTCAATAATTCAATGACTATTCAGTTGAGCATCTTTATCTTTATTCTCTTAAAAACTTTCAAAATATCACAAAACAACTTTCAAAATCAAATTTGAACTTTACAAACGATTAAAACATAACAAAATAAATCTTTAGTATATTATCAAAGACAATTAAAAATTAAATAATTTTGAGCACTGCTAAATCATCCCAAAATTTCCTAACAATCTCAGCCCCTTTCTCAGCAATAACCATGACAGGGGCTAAAGTACCCCCAACAGTAATTGTTGGCATAACAGAAGCATCAATAATCCTTAATCTTTGAACACCCTTCAATTTCAGATCAGGATCAACAACAGCATTCTTATCATTTGAAGTTCCCATAGCACAAGTCCCTACTAAATTGTTCCCAGACATACTAAATCTTGTTAGGTAACACTGCCAATATTCTTTACTTTTAAATTCAAAGCCTTCACACCCTGGAAAAGGCTCTTCTGAGAGAGTTGCACCAATTTCTTGAAAAGCTTTGGAATTCTCTATCAAACTAAAAGCTCTGTATATTCCATCAAGCATGATATTCATATCTCTTGTGTCAGAAAGATATCTTGGGTTTATCATTGGCATTGTATCTGGATTTGGATCTGTGAGGCGTACCCTTCCCCTGGAATGGGGTCGACCTACTGTGAGTATAATGGAAAATGAATCTTGACCTTTAGTCTTGTTAAAGTACTTTTCGGCTACTTCAGGGTCCATATTGTACATTTCAGAGAATTCTTGATCCGTCGTATTATGATGAGCCATCCCGTATAAAGACATGTGTATATCTGGCCAGAAGAGATTTCCGGTGAACTTTTGTTGAGATGAGGCTATTATTGCATTTGCATGTATCCCTGTTGAAGTCAATGGTCCTTGGCCCTCGGCCATTCCGAACCGGGCGACGCTTTCTGGAGTTACGTCTCTCTCCATTAGGAATGATGCTGAAGAGTTTAATAAGAAAGGGCCTATGAATGTTATTAAATGGTCTTGTAGGTTCTTTCCTACTGCGGGTACATCTTTTACGACTTGAATCTATAAAAATAAGCAGTTTTTCTGTTAGAAACTTAACAAAATTATTTTACATTAGTCGTTGGTTGTACTAGCGATGATGACTTTTCACTAACTTTCATCGATTGCAAGTGATTTTTTGAGCCTATGCCAGACAACATTAAAAGCTTGGGAGTATTTACAGCTCCGGCTGATAGAATAACTTCCCTTGAAGCAAGGGCCATAAGAACCTTTCCATGTTTTTCATACACTACCCCGTAAGCTGCCAGAGAATTGTTGTCTTTTTGAAATAGAATCTACAAACCAAAATTTTGAAGAATATCATCAATCACATTAAAATAACAATCATATTTAAATCTTTTTTGAGACTTTAACTGCTTACCCTTTTAACATTGGCAAATTTTTTAATAGTTAGTTTTTGCCTTCTTTTTATACTCTTAAGATAAGCAGAATTTGTTGTTTGTCTGTATCCCCTTAGTAAAGGGGACAAGATGTAATCAAACCCTTCTGTGAATAGACCACTTAAATCTGTTCTTTTAT
Source organism: Isotoma viridis (assembly GCA_034696425.1). Classification (NCBI taxonomy): domain Eukaryota; kingdom Metazoa; phylum Arthropoda; class Collembola; order Entomobryomorpha; family Isotomidae; genus Isotoma; species Isotoma viridis. The sequence goes on from JAQGAA010000130.1 coordinate 14,800, forward strand.
ATTTCATTTCCATCCCTGCTTTAATAAATCGATTACCCATTCCAGTATAATTTGGCGATTGAAGATGAAATTCACCTCCGAATCCGTGGGTTAGTGCTGAAATAAATTAAAATGAACATTAAACACCCAGGAAGTATTATAAATTATTAGTTTCATCTAAATATTTACGGTCCATCCACGCCCCGTCATAATCTTCACTTCTTTTAAAGAAAGGTAAAAGGCTACTATATTTCCAAGCCGTGCTTCCGGTTAAATTTGCCCAATTTTCATAGCAAAAAGGTGACCCACGGATAAAATTCAAATATCCCAAGTTGCTCGAACCTCCCAAGCCTTTTCCTTGGGAGACAGCGCATCTCTAATATTTTGATTGGAAATAATAATTTAAAAAAAGTTACAATTGAATTCATAAATGCTTTTATTTCTTTCTAAAAACTTTTAAATTAATTCCTATCAATAAGCAAATCATCTTACATGCTTCTTCATGGCTTGGCATGCAAATTTTTGCGAAACAGTCTTGTATCCCCAATCAATTTCTGTATGATTCATCATCATATAAGTTGCAAATCCAGGTATTGATGCAATAGGAAACGGTTCACCCCCAGCTTCTAATATGAGAACGCTGTATTTTTCACTCAATCTCTTTCCAATTATGGAACCTGCGGTCCCCCCTCCGACTTAAAATTTGAAACAATTGAAAATTGTTTTAAAAATCTCTCTATACCATAAAAGATTTTATCACTGTATTCACTTACCTATGACAAAATCAAAAGATTCAAGCTTTTTATCCTCGTCCATATGATATTTATCCCGAACTCTATCGTTTTTATCATACGCTGTTATAAACATGCTCATGGCAGCTAACGTTCCGTAGATAAAACGCATGAAGGAACCTTCCGCTCCAATGGTACTGCTGGGTAACATCATTTTTAAAATGAATGATAACTAAAATCTTTTAAAAACTAAATAACTCAATGTTTATAAAATTTCTCAAAAAACTATAAGAAATTAAATAATTATTAGACTGAGCAGTTCTATTTCTCAAAGAAATCTTCTTCCTTCATGCTATTACGAGTGTTTAACAATCGAAACTGACACCCACATCGGCTCAATTCTCTTTGATACAAAGTTATGAACTATTCTACCAGCAAAAATTAATGAAAACTTTAAAAATTGAGAAACTAAAACCTTTTTAAGCCCCCCTACCAAGACAGATTAAAAATGTGAGTATGAAAGATTTAATTTGCATGCATGCATAATAATATGCACTGTTACTCTGTTACATACACACCCTACTTCCACTTTATAATGCTTTTATTGTACTAAAAGCTACTAATACCTTGTGTAACGGGAAGGAAAGTGTGACTACGTCAAAGCTTACTGGTTCATTATATCTTAAAATTCTCTGATATAGATTAATTCAGAAAGTGCTTCTCCTTTTTAATGATGTTAGATCATAAAAGTGAATATTCAGATACTAAATCGCTTTTTCATCTTGTTTGATAATTATAAATAATTATCACTATCCTTCGTCTCATCTCCGAATAAAAAAAAAGTCACCTATGCGGAAACATAACTAGGCACGAGCTATTATAATGAGCACAAACAAAGTGACATTGTCGAATTGCTACTACTACTGTATGAACAAGCTCATCTTTATCTCTCGATATATTATACAAAATCTTTTTATATCTAAAAAAGGGAAACCTTTTTCTCGTGAATTTGGCTTGTTTTTTTGGTAAATTTGATTCTTAACTCATTTTAGGTTTAGGTTACTTTGAAATGAAAATAGTGAGTTTGTCGATGACGTTTTTTTTAAATTCTTTAAAAACAAAAGAGTAATTAAAAACACTGACACCAGAATTAGTGTTTTTTCTCACATCTTTTGTAAAGCTACGTGCTATATATTCTGTTAAACCATGAGATTCGTACTTCTACCTCAATGTGTGCACTTTCCATTGACAAATTTGGCAATGAAAGTCACGCAATATGATTTTTTACGACATGATTGTTATTAAAGATAATTGTTTTTATTTTCCTTTAACCGGGTGATATGTATAAATGATATGGGTTAGTGTTCAAGTCATTAAATAAACCAGACGGATATGTTTCTTGAGTTTGATTTTAAGTAAAATCTTAAAAAAACGGTAATCTTTTTATATTTAGACTTCACAGTAAGGACTAGCAATTAGAAAACAAGCAATAACAATAATAATAATCACATGTACATTTGAACTTTGCAGTTATTAAAAATTTGAAAGTTTATTTTTGATACGGATCATTAGAAAATGTTATTAAAATGTACGAAGACCAATAAAAATATAAAATGATTAGGGTTTTATACAAGTGATTCAAGTAAATGTACAGTGTAATAAAGTTTTTTTTATTTGAAAATGCATTAAAACTGCAGTTTTATTTCAAAGGATGGAGAGCATCCTCTCTATCCATTATAAAAAAAGGTTTTAACTCTCTCATGCAGAGTAATATCGTTTGTACTTATCGTTACTTTTGAGTCATTTACATTAGCAAATGCTGGTAATTGATATGGAAAGCAGTGATTACATGTGTGAATTTAAATGCACTAGGAAGTTATGAGAAGTAAAGTCTGAAGCGAGTCTCAGACAAATGATTAAATTCAAAATAAAAAAATTATATCAAAGAGAAGTGAATCTTTTGTATAATCAGTAAAGGTGATTCATCATATTATCATAATATGATGAATCATCATAATAATATTATTATGATAAAAAACATGTATTTTTGCATTTTGCTAATTTAGTAAATTCTGATTTACGAAGTTCAGTTTCTCGCATCTTCCGTAATATTATTTTATTTGAGGATTGAATTGCAAGATTAGAATAATCTTTAAAAAATGCTCTTTTTTATTGTAAGGAAATATATTTGATTTTTAGTACTTTCATTACTACTGACGTATGAAATGATTCAGACTGCAATATTTAGTTTGCAATGAAAATGTCTCCAAGTACCTCGGATCCATATTATTTAAAGAATATAAATGTTCTATGTGTAAAGATTACTTTCATATGTGGGTGATTCAGATGAATGTGACATGACATGACCCTGGGGTATTTATTTTAATATCAAGGTTCAGGTGGTTTCTTAAAAATGTACAAAATAACATGGTTTATGATGGTTTGATGATATTTAATTTCTAATTACAATTACTAATTACTAATTAACTAATTAATGTAATTAATGAACTACTTACTGCAAGTGTTTTTGTATCAATCTGCCTCATAAATACAAAGTATCAAAACGGTCAGTCTCAAGATGCCTCGTGAATATTACCGGAAAGGCTGTCTCACACTGTCTGTCAGAAAGAGAAGTTAAATCAACTCAAAACTCATTTTCCTGTCATCCTGTCATCATCATATTCATATGTCATCAACTCACAATTTCACAATAAATATTCACAAAATCACAAATAAAAAAAAGTAGGAAAGGAATTATGCACAGGTGCATAATGGTATAAAAAATGTGCAAGAACATTGCGCATTGTTGTGAAGCCGGGAACGAGAGGAAGAACAGGCGCAACAGCGTAAACGGTTTTTCATTATTTTCATTTCTTGCTCATGTTTTTAATTCTTGCTCTTTCGTACAATTACAATTCAAATTTCACAATTGTAATTAGGTACAATCTTCGTGTTTTTTTCTCAATTTTGAAGTTATCAAAGTTATCTTATCAATCATTTATTCTTTTGTGAGACGTCATTTTGGCAGTCAGTCGTCGTCAGTGACAAATCTATTCACTTTGGGTCTTTCTTAAACAGTTCTTGTAAATAATCACAAAATTACAATACAGAATATTACAGATAGATACAAGATAGTGGATAGAAGAATACAGAATACACAATAATCAGCATAACAAAGGTTAAAAACGGAACTGCAGAGTGTGGTGGGAGGAGGGGGACATAAAAAACACGACAAACACCCCTGGAGGACAGGCAGAGGCAGAGTACAGTGGTCACCGCACCGTCACCGAGTCACCGAGCACAGGAGGCCACAGACAGACAGGGTTTATTTCATTTATTCTAAAATCAAAGTTAAAAGACAGAGTTTGGAGTTGAAGAGCTGAAGAAACAATGGCAGGGTTAGGGGCTGATGATGACATGATGATGGATGTCTCCTCCTCCGAAGGGAGTATCATGGGCCCAAGTGACATCGAAGATGATGACGGAGAGGCTTTGTTACCTAAAGATGTTATTCTGCGTATAGAGCAGGTTCGTATACAATTTCATAATTGAAACCTGTTGGTTGTTGTTGGAATTGGAACGCTTTGGCTTAAATGTTCATTTTTTAAAACGTTCAAGGGATGGATGAATGAAAAAATGGCTCCTGAATTACTTCCTCCTTTGACTCTGGAAAAAGATACAGCTTTCAGCATACTCAAATTAATGGAGACAAATTTGTCAAAGTTAGAAGATTCTGACATAAGGACTGGAATGCATAAACTGGAGGTGAATTTTGATATTTATAAGGGATTATTGAATAAGCACTGTATTCGTAATGTAGACAGATTCCTCCACGAAATATTATACCGAATCTTAAATTAGTTAATTTGTATGGTTTAACAGTTTGAAAGGATTCGATACATTGTGATCAGTTATATGAGAGTGCGCTTGGTCAAGATACAAAACTTAGCATGGGGTCTGTACGATGCTGAAATGAAGAGAGGTAATGATAGAAGATCCATGCTTTTTCCTGAAGAGCTTAAGTTTTTGAAAGAGTGAGTTAATTTGACTTTTGATTGTTAATTAAATCTATACAACACCAACACACCAACGCAACTCAATCAGTCTATTGACATGACAAGGGAAACATTTAAATGGGTGCGTTATGATACATGATGAATATAAATTTCAGATTTACAACTGTTACTGACGAGTATCTTAAGAGTACAGTTGTACCCAACTTTCCCTTGCCTTTGAGGAAAATTGAGCCGAAGAAGTTAACGCAACCCCCGAGATTAAATACTTTTGTGTTTTTTCGTGCTACAAAAGACATTGAAGTCGATGCTGATGATGCGCAACAGATGTAAGAAATATTTGTTTTTAGAATTTCGTTTATGGTTAATATAGCATGTTATATCAGGACCTGATTATCAGGTGGTGGTGACGATTATTGATTTTGATATCGTTAGAGAACCAAGAGAAAATTAATATTCATTATATTTTTTTACAGGAAGCACAGATTAAGTATAAACGAAGGAGAACAGTATTTCATGAAATACGATTCAATATCGGAGCATGTACGGACCGGTGGAGCTAATTTAGTTTAAAATTATACTGTCTGAAATTTATAAAAGGAGAATAAGAGAAAAAATCCTGCCTTATTCGCAAGGCATATCTATTTCAGGTTTAGTTTTTTAAGATACCTAGTTAAAAAGGGAAAAGATAAACCGTGCAAATAGACAAATATACGGACGAACCATTTGTTGATATTTTTGAATCTAAAAGTTATGTAATAACACAAAATGTAATTCAATTTGCAATAACATTAAACTTTCCAAGCCATAACTTCGCAATAGCCTGGTATTTTATTTTGAAAATAATTATTGTAATTATTTAGGACTGGGTATCACTATAATTTGTATTAGGTATTTGGGAAGTTAGATTTATTGTTACTAGTCATCAAAATTAGTAGGGGGAGAGTGTAGCAATGATGAATGAAAATGGGTCTAGACGGTTGGATTTCAGAAAACGTTTTATTCCCATGGAATCCTGCTTTGAAGTGTCACTATTAATTTAAATCTGGAAAACTTGACAGGCATCACAAGACAACACATCTTATGCATTTACTTTTACTGCGATAATTCGGACACTCAAATTATTACACTAATGTGTAATTCCAAAATTTCTTCATGTAAATAAATAAATTGTTGTAATAATAATAGGGACTATAATCACGTCTGACATAGGGTAACAAGAAATAATATGGAGAAACAGACGGATTCCGTGGCAAAATATAATCAGATCGCAAATCAGACAAACTTTGAGAGCAAAAGTCGCGATGGTTGGACATCTGGCCAATGGCTTATGAAATTTGAAGAGCTTACTTGCAAGTACTTTGAGTGCATTTTCAAGAAACCTGAGCCGGGAACGGGAAATAATTCTACTGGTACCGGTGGTACCACTGCTAGTACTACTAATGATGGGACAAATGCAGAACAAGAGATCAATGAGCTTCTTATTGAGTAAGTCGAAGTACTAGTTAATCAGAAGAAAGCTGAATTTATCAAAAATAACATTATATTTAATTATCAATCTTGTACAGGATTACCAAAATCGGAAATCAGCTTGACGAGAACCGCCGTGCAGCTGTATTACCATTCATAGCCAATTTGACCTTCATAAAAATACAAGACTATTGTGGAGTAGATCTAGAGGTTTCTCAGGTTCAGAAAATGATAGATAAATTTAAAGAGACGGTTGGAACATTTGAACATAGGCAACTGGACACTGAAACACAACTCAAAAATTTAATGGAATTCGCCGATAATATTCGTAAATATGTCGAGTTCCGGCTGAAGACTGCAGGTTGTGCATTGTACGCTAGTTAACTCATTAAATAAGTAAGTTATGATTTGATGCAAGCAGTTTTTTGTGACGCTGTTTTTATTTCTGTCCTATGCTATAGGATTGGGCAATCCAACAGATGCATACTTCGACAACTTTACGAAGAATACAAAACAAAACCCCAGACTATGTGGAAATATGGAAAGAAGTAACGGATGCGGACAACAACCTATTCGTAGTTTTAGAGGAGAACAAACTTGTCCACCCGAAAATACCCAAAAAATTACTCTTATCAGAAAGATGTATAAATGCAAATTACCGTCATCGTACGCAAGCAACACAATATTAACCTAACCATAGTATAGAAATAGAGAGTATATTGTACACTAGTATGGACATTGTCAAAATTGAATAAAGTACTAATAATTTACAGAAATCAAAAACCCAGCTGTCCGCAACCTCCTCAAAATACTTGTAGTCCTGCACCTCGATTTAGGGAGAATACGCGTTGTTGCAATGGTCCCCCTAAATGTCCAAAAGAAAATGCACGGGCAGAAAAATGGTGTCCAATGATTGTAACTGGGTGTAAGGTCAACGATGACTTCTTTCCATCTGTGACTCAGTTTCAGAATGTTAGGCAACTTAAAAGTAAATACACCGTTGTTAAAGCATTTTTGTCTAAAAGTAGTCAAACTTAACTTCAAAAAGCAACTATCCTGTAAAATAGTTCCAGGAACCAACATTTTTGAATGTGAGCATAAATGTGCCTTTGAGCCTCCTCGGCCTAATCAAAGATCAAGGAAAGCAAATTATCGCACATCTGGTGGAAAACGATGCAATAACCAGAATTACTCCAAAAAGTCAACTCGAACTCAAACATGTCAAGATCAATGCTGTTCTACAACAAATTTGCATGCGACGAAAGCCAAGTTGACAAGTTGTAATAGGCCAGAACCGGATTCATGCACCTATTCATCAAACATGAAGGGTAGTAGCTCAGCTCTGGGACCGAAGGAGGTCACCGATCTCATTAAAGCAATTATAAAGGCTGTGAACCCCGAGGATGGAACAGGAAACGAGTGTGAATTCGTCAACAGACTTTCCCGCAAAGAAGCCCAGCTTATTTCTGACCTGGCTACAAGTATCGCTCGAAAATGTCCAAAAGGAGTAAACAGAGTCATGACGAGAAACGCTCAAGTAGACACGAGTGAGGGACTGCCAAGCTGCAACACGGCTAACCCTCCTCCTACTCCTGAAGTCGTTTCAACGAATACAAGACGAATGACTGATAAAGCCACTGACCAAATCAACTGGGCTGAAATCGAAAATGGACAAAGAAAGAGTCTTCCACCTGACGAAACTCCCCTTCCCTTACAATGAACTTCCGTCAGTTCTTCCTCCTACAAACTCTGAGATAGAGATGCTAAACAGTCAACAAATACCAGAAGAACCTAAAGATAGTCCCAGAACATCGTTGCAAGAGCCTCCTGAAAAAATTGAAAGTCCCAGAACATCCCTGCAAGAGCCTCCTGAAAAAATTGAAAGTCCCAGAACATCCCTGCAGGAGCCTCCTGAAAAAATTGAAAGTCCCAGAACATCCCTGCAGGAGCCTCCTGAAAAAATTCAAAGTCCCAGAACATCCCTGCAAGAGCCTCCTGAAGCACCTCCGCAAGAGTCTCCTGACAACAATCCAAAATATTCCCCATCCCAAATTATGTTGATTCAATGTCCCGTATCCAATAACCAGCTCCCACCTCAAATTGTATATGCATCAAGACCTCCTATGTGTAATTCAGAACAATGCCCATACCCACAAACAGAAAATAACTATACACAACAGTATGCCCCTTGCCCTTGTCAAACTGCCCCAGGGTTCTACCAGCCAAACCCAACCCAAATGCGATGGCCCTTAAATCAACCTTTTCCTATGTATCCTGGACCTCCTCCCCCTGATGCATTATCTCCTACGGCTTGTTGTGTCACGTATCGACAGCCAATTCCGGGAACCATGTACGTGCAATATGGGACCGACTTTGTTGAACGTAATTTGGTTAATGCGATGCAACTACCCCAACCCCAACCCATGGATCCTTCTGCATTCCAGAATAATCCTCCATTGAATTTGAATAATACAAATGTAACAACGACAGTTACGACAGAACCTCAAAAAACAGAATCTACCATAAATCTTTTGATAAGTCTGTCTTACACTGGAAGTAGTAGTACCATTCTCAAAAGTAAAGTAATTACTGACATTCCTGATACAAATTCCTAAGTGACCTAATAAAATTTTTGATGCAAATAAATAAATCAAACAATTTAGTTGCTTTACCACACAAACACAACATCTAGTTGGTTGTTGTTTAATTCCGACTTTTTTCTCTGGATCCCACATTAATCCATCCATAATCCACACTGATCGGTGGGGTGGAAGATAAATAATATTAGTTCATATTACATCTTTCCACATGTGTTTGTGGTGGGTAAGATTACATGAATATGTATTACACACATATAATAACATTAATGATAATTACTCTAAAATTAATAGCCAAATACATTTTCAGGATCATTTTGCCATCCCTTTGTTTTCGAACCGTGGGTAGATTTTTTTTTGAAATACGTATGTGAGACCTATTCGCTTTATTAACCAACCTACCACTCACTGGGTTGTAAGTTAATTAGTATTCAGTATAAAAACATTGGCAGAACTGCAGAAGACAAATCACTGTTCTGCTGGAGTGATTTAAACATTTGTTTTTTATGTAATGATTCAAAGTATGTAATCATCATCATCATAAATAATCAAATAACATGAGTTAAAATGAGAGAGGAACTTATATTTGAAACACAAAAATAATAATTAATAATTAAATACTTGAGACTTATTGAGTTGGGATGATTCCGAAAACCGAGTCCGGTCGGTCGGAACTACCCGTTTTGAATTAATTTAATAATTTGGACTGCTATAAAATAGTACCGATATTATAACCTTGTAGTTTACGAGATCTTCTTATTCTTCAACTTTCACTCACCCTCTTTCTTATCATCACCTTCAACTGATCAACTATCAGCTCTCTTTTACATGATATCACAGAGTTTCATTGTATGCAGTAGTAGTAGTAAATATAATCATAAGGTAATTCACTAATTAATGACTGAGGTCAAAGTCAACCTCTTTCATTTAAATTGGTTTTATGCTTTTAGAGATATTCGTTTTTTTTTGAACAGCGGTTGAGATTACTAAATAAAAAAACTAATTAATAATACGATTTATGATACAATCTTCTTATAATATATTCACCTAAATGTACCGGATTAGGTTTACAATTGAATTTGAACGAAGGTTAAGTCCAAATTGTGTTTAATTACGTTCCATGTAATTAACATCTTTGTTTCAATTTGGAGTATGATTTTTATAAGGAGAATTCTTGTGACATTTTTTGTTGCAAAATCTCTTAAAATTACTTGAGTTTTTTTACTAAAAATTCAAGCCGTTTATTTAATAGGTTTTGGACTCAAAATATTCATAGTGTATACAGCAACGCAGAATGCAAGTTCAACTCAACCGGTTGAAATTGGATTACCACAACAAGAACCATTTATTTATAAGTCCTTAACAGATCATTTGTATTCAAAGGACCTTTTAATGATCAATACATGTTTGGGGTAATCCTTATTTATAATAATTTCTGAAGTTAATAAATGCAGAGAGAGATCACAGTTAGAGAATCAGTCAGTCCTTTTAGACTTTTTTGTTTGGATTGTTTTTTAACATGGCAGTGATACTTTCCTACTATAAATGTAGGGATGTATAATCTTTAGTACCTTGTATCAAATCTTAAGCGATTACCCTAAATCACAATAGGAGGTATGATATTATCACATTTTCATATCCTTCGTGTAACTAAGACTCGTGTGTGTAAACGAACCGATTACTTGATTAATCGTTTTTAAAGACATAATAATCTTCTGCTTTATGGCTTTTTTGGTAATCATAAAAAAGGTGGGTGGATCACATCTCTCTTTGTTGAGTTAAAATCATATACACTGCATTGCACTTTGACTGAAATCCTTCTAATAATTCATTCATTGCCTAGTATCATCTACCACATTTTAATTTTCATTATTTTACAACTGACTCATACAATCTTGCTCTCTCTGCATTATAATTAACGTTTAATAATACATCACTTGCGAACGCGTAGAAAAAAATTAACAAGATTATTAAATATAATTAGTGGTCTGCAGTCTGTTTTAAATGAGAGGAGGGGGAGCCAGTCTTAACAACGCGGATTGATTAACAAGTAACAAATTTGCGCAACAAGAAAAACAATTACTTAAAAATGTCTATTAATGACTCAGATGTGTTGAAGCACACTTAGTATATATATATATAAATAGCACCTAGGAGCTCCGGAAGATGTACTTCTCCGAAATGGGAAATGACTGACTTATAGGTTAGATTTCATACACTTTGGTATAACTGCATGCACAAATGTTATTTTTATGATAAACATGTATGGAATAGTATCACATCTAGTCTTAATACAAAATAATGGATTGATAATATTTATTTAGTAATGAACACACTTGCTGGTTCGGTTCATCAAGTTAATTATCAGTCCATTTATCAAAAATCATAAAAACAACTTTTAAGATTTAAAATACTTGGTCCAAACTAACCAGTATCAAAGCGTATGCAATTTAACGAACGATAAAACATTTTTAAGCCTCAAAACTCCCCAATTAAATATCCTCTTAATTAAAAATACTGTTGACTGTCAGGATTCGTTAGGAGCTCCCAAGTATTTAAGCTGCTAATGACTGACTTATTAATAATCTTACATGAAAAATGTCTAAAAACTGTCTTATTCTTTCTACCAGAACAATTAGAAACGTGTTCCAAATATTTCGTAAAAAATGAAAACTGTGTTCATCATGATTGCAAAAGAGAGCTTTTCTCATCAACTGTTTTAACTGTTTCTCTTAAAAGATTTCTAACAGTTCCATGTTCCATACATTTATATTACCCGTTTCTGAACAAATAGGTATCAAGTACTATAATGGAAGTTTACGAACAAGAGATATCCATGTTTTACATAATGCTTGTATAATGCAGTATGCAGATATATCTCTTGTTTTAACATACTTAATTCGATTTGATCAGTTCAGTTCTGCGACGTCGAAACAGGCTTTAATATACTTTTTTTAAACTCATGTAAGTCTTGCTGCGATCGTAGTAGTAGAGTGTAACTGACTGACAGGAGTTGATTGACTTCCACATACTTTTTAAACTCGTACGTAGTTAGATAGCAACCTATTCCAACCATTAATTACTTTTAGGATGGACAAGTTACCCTTTTTTGATCTCGTAAATATATTATAATTAATCGGCTAACTGAATTTGCTTCTATTCAGGACCCACTTGGTTAATACCTTTCAACTGGTTTCGGTTACAAATGTTGTGCGCTCGGGTTTACTCATTTAGACCCGAAGAACACATTTGATAGATAAGTTGGGACGGCAAACATTTCCCCACAAAATTACGCTACAGTTAATTATAGTTGTAGTATTATATTATACACAGAATGCTTCTTGCAAGCATAATTGGATTAAAGATAGTGTTAAGTTAGAGAGAGAACAACACCAGCTTGTAACTTTAAATTTAAACTACCTACACTTATATCAAGGAAATAATCCAGTTGTTACTGTTTTTCCAAACATCAACTAAGTCAAATACTCCGTTTTGGTATATTACGTTTACGTTGGATTACGTACCGATTTCGTTTACTTCTGAACATTAAATAATAATTATAACTAATTAAAAAACGAAAATAAAATTAGAATTAAAGTCTATATTAAGCCAGCTTGTAAGTATAGTTCGGTAATGAATTACTAAGACTAAACTGTTAATCTTACTTACTGAACAAAAACCCTTGTTTCGATGAAAAAATGTTACCAATTATTAAGATAAAAGCTAATAGATGATAACAGGTTGCACGTCTTAAAATTCATTTCGGACTAAACGCTACTTCCAACAGCTTGATCGACGGAAAATTTTGAAGCCCACATAATCCTTTCGAAGACAAAATCCTTGTTGAAGATGATAAGTTTGTATGAACTTCTTAGGTCAGAAGATAATGAACCAAATCGGAATTAGGTTTACGGAATATTTTGTTTGCTTAAAGTTGATTATTTGTCCCACCAATCAGTTGAGTTGGCACCCGACGGTTGGTTGTAGGATCCACCATATCCAGCTTGTGGTGCATACATTGGGTATCCTTGTTCTGTAATTGATAAAACGAAAAAAGATTTAGAATGAGTGCTGGTTAATTTTATTTTCTCCGCTATAAACATTTGTATAGGGTAGAGCATTAAGTTCCTTTACAAACTATGAAGAAACTTACGAGGAGCATATCCACCACCACTGCCATAACCTCCACGAGATCCTGGGTGACCACCGCCACCACGACCATGTGTCTGACGATAATCCCTTGCTCCGAATCCACCTCCTCCATACCGCTTGGCTCCACCACGACGGTTTGAAGAATTGAAAGATGATCGCATTTCGTTGTTGATCATTTCCAGCCATGTAGGCATCTCTTGCTTGGTTTCAACGACTAGTTCAACTAAATCTCGAACAAGATTCTTATTTTTGTCGTTGAAGAAAGATGTAGCCAACCCCAAGTTACCCATACGACCAGTACGTCCAATTCGGTGAACGTATTCTTCAATATCTGATGGCAAGTCGAAGTTAATAACGTGTTTGATGTTAGGAATGTCCAATCCTCGAGCTGCCACCTTAACACAACAATTATAAAGTTTAATTACCAACTGAATTCGTAAAACCTTTTCAAAAGACGGCAATTAAATAATCAGAAGCGAAAATAGTCCTCAGCAAAGGTCAGGTTTCAAGTGTTCTTAAATGACATCATTTAGAATTAAAACTTGGCTTATTTTAACTTATATATCACTTACAGCAGTAGCAATAAGTATGGGAGTGCGTCCACTACGGAAATATTTCAATGCGTCTTCACGATCACGTTGACTACGATCTCCATGAATAGAAGTTGCTGGGAATCCTTCACCCATCAAAAAGTCAGCCAGTTGGTCTACGCCACGCTTGGTTTCGACAAAAACAAGAGTAAGATTTGAGGCATCAAAAGCCTCTGAAGCATTAAGAAGATCCAGGAGGTACGCCCTTTTGTCATGTTCTTCAACCCAAAGGACTTTTTGTGTAATATTCTCGGAAGTTGATCCAACACGTCCAACAGCCAAAAAGATATAATTATCTAAAAAGTCACGTGCTAGCATCTTGAAAATTCAAAGAAGAAATGTCAGTAAAATTTGTATGCCATGTTAAGACGTTACCTCTTGAGTTGATGCAATCTTCAAATATAAAATTAAATCCATACCTGAATTTCCTTAGGGAAAGTTGCAGAAAACATCAAAGTTTGACGTTCTCCCGTCTTAGGCATAGTGTCCCTTTCTACAATTTCACGGATCTGAGGCTCGAAACCCATATCCAACATACGATCAGCTTCGTCTAATACCAGGAACCTACAATTATCAAGACCTATACGATCACGTTTTAGCATATCGGTCAATCGTCCTGGAGTGGCTACCAAGATTTGGCATCCTCTTTCTAAATCACGGAGTTGTTCCTCAATCTATAAAATTTGATAAAAAATAAGTTAGACTGGAAACTAATAAGTGCTGAATTTGATTAGTTATCAATTAGCTAACGATTGGCATTCTATGGTGGTATGGTAGCATTTTAATAAGTGGAAAGTGAAAGAAGGAGTCAAGAATTAAAATATGTAGTAAACTTACAGGTGCTCCTCCATATACAACGCATGGTCGTACACGGGATCTGTATGCAAACTTCCTTGATTCAACATAAATCTGGGTTGCCAACTCTCGAGTTGGGGCCAAAACCAGAGCAACTGGGAACTGCTTTGACTTCCTTGCGTAGGTCTTTGGCTGAAATTTTTAAAAAGTCATTGTTAGGCATTACTTACTTCACAACTTCACAATGATACTAGAATACCTAACGCATCAGTTTTAAATGTTTTACTGTATCTTTACCTTAAAGCTAAATAGTTCTGGTCCTTGTTCAAAGATATTGTTAAGGATTGGAACCAAGAATGCGGCAGTTTTGCCTGATCCAGTCTGTGCACAAGCCATTACATCACGGCCTGACATGATAATTGGAATTGCGTATTTCTAAAAACCCAAGTTAACATTTGATTAGTTTAAACAGCTAAATTCAATGATGCATAAAAATAAAGTAACTTATTTTATAAATTTTATTATTTATTACATACCTGGACAGGAGTTGGTCTAGTGTATCGAGCCAATAAAATGTTGCTTCGAACGATCTCTGAAAAACTGATATCTTCAAACTGTAATTTAAAAAAAACAAAGGTCAGCAATTTTCAATAATCCGTATGATAATGATTCAATTAAATCGTCAATTAAAAATTCTAATACTAATATTAATCTCACCGAGCTAATGCATTCTGGGCAATTGTCACCGGTAGCTTCAACAGGAATGTCCTCATATTTGTCAAAGTTAATTCCTGTATTTCCTGAAGCAAAAAGGTCATTTTCAACCCTTTCATCCCTAGCCAATAGTGTTTTCCAATCTTCAGCATTGCCAGAGTAAGCCGCTCCACTGGTTCCATTGTATCCAGCGTAACTGTATCTGCCTCCTCCTCTACTATAGTTAGAGCCCCCTCCTTGCTCGTCATTCCACCTATTGTTTCTTACAGGGAGAGCACCACCTTGTTGGCCATTTGAATAGCCATTACTCCATCCTCCGCCAGTGTTACCATTTTGATATCCACCACCTCCTCGAGGACCTCCACGGCCACCACCTCGACCTCCATAATTGTTGTAGCCGTTGTTCCACTGATTTCCATCGCCAGCGGGATAACCTCCAGCGTTTCCATTTGCATACCCACCTCGACCTCCTCCAGCACTGTTATTGTAGACTCTGCTCATGCCATCACCTCCACGACCACGGGGAGCTCCCCGAGGGGCACCAGCAAAAGCAGGATTTTGCTGATAAATTTGTGGTGGTGGTGCATACTGTTGTGGAGGGGCCTGTTGTTGAATGAACTGTTGCTGCTGTTCTGGAGTGAAAGCAACCTTCTGATATTCTTGAGATCCACCTCCGCTTCCACTTCTCATGTGGGGTGGAACATATCTTTGGTG